>JAEKIV010000721.1:0-15305 GCA_016801325.1 Hypholoma fasciculare
TCACATTTTCACCAGGCCTGAGCCACCCCAGGCCGGGCCTGAGCCGGGGCATCTGGGCCAAGCCGGAGCCGTCACATCACTATGCAGCGGCAGCGGCAGCTTGTTTTTCCGCTCTCTCTACTGCCTTCGCAAGCACCTTTGCTTCACGCTCCCGTTTCTTCTCTGCTCGCTCAGCTTCCTTTTCCTTTTCCTTTTTCTGCTTTTCCAATTCACGCTCTCGTCTCTTCTCTTCCTGTTGCGCTCGTTTCAGCTCGTGTGCAAGTTCCTTTTCGACATCTTCTATGAGTTTGCGTCGTAATTTGAAAGCCTTTCCGGCCTCTTTCAGCAAAGCCTTCCATCCCCCTTTCCATTCAGCGTAAGCAAGTTCATCGAGATTTTCATCAGAGGTCATATGACGAGGGTTTGATGAAGAGTAGGTGCGCGATTGCCGTGTTTCTTTGTGATATAAAATCTGCCGAATTCGTTCGTTCTCCTTTTCAAACACCTCCTTTATGGCGTGGTCTCTCTCCAGCTGTGCCTGTACTTTATTAAGGAGTGCACGCAGCTCGTCATTTTGCTTTCGGAGATCAGCACGGCTAGCAACGTGGGGAAGCGGGGGAGGAACACCGACTAAGCGGTAGCGCTTGGAAGAGGAGGAAGCAGAAGACATGTTGGAGGTATTGGAAGCGAGTGATGCGACTGATATATTCTCTGCGGTGACCTCTGGTGAAACAGTGCTCGATGGCCCCAATTCAGAGGGTGCAACTGCAGATGTAGAATGAGAGAGGCTGGGCATTGGACCAATGGGCATACCGTCATTGTCTTCAATCTCCTCTAATAACGGTGTTAGCTCGCTAGAGATCGGCATTGCTGCTTGGCTTGACGTATTCTTGGCAGGCTCGTAAGATTCGGGTGGAATTGCATTGCGATTCAGTGGCCAGATTCCAGATTTTGCGAAGGCTGAGATTATTGTTGAAGGTTTGAATGCCTTTACGCGGGCTTCGTGGTAATATTTGAGAAAATTGAATTTGGTGATTGGAATACCATCTCGAGTAAGGCGGTTGACCAGAGTCTTCCAGCTGGTAGACAATGGGCTAAAAACACCGACATCGCAAGGCTGCAGAGCGTGTGTGGTATGAGAAGGAAGACAGACAATAACAATTTTATTCTGCTCAGCGAAGCGGCACAGTTTAAATGTGCAGTGGGAATTATGACCGTCGAGTATAAGAAGGCGGTAGCCATTTGATTTGTTGCGCTTCTTCGACATAGGTTCAAAGTCTTTCTCCAACCAAAGACTGCCAAGTTCCTTGTCCGTCCAACCATTCTCAGACACCGAGATACTGTAATTAAGATTTTGGAATTAATATCCTGATTAAATCGCAATCAAATAATCGTACTTACCTTGCGTGACAGGGATTATCTTTCCCCCATTCTAAAACACGGCGTTTCCCCTGATATATGACTGAAGGTGGAATTGAGGTGCCATCCGCGCAAACAGTTTCAATAATTGTGACCATTTCACGGTTGCCATTCTCGACCTGCTGCACATTCTTCTGATTGCGATCGACGATTGCTGATACACTTTTTCCTACACCCAGCTGGATACCCTTCTCGTCGGCATTATAGATGTTCTCAGGTAGAATATTAAAGTCCTGTTGATCTCAAAATCAGATGATGTCACCAATGATTGGCAATTACGACCCTGGAGCAACCCTGAAGCGGGCGCTAGATTACTCAGGGTCGCGTGTGATGTACATACCGAGATAATGTTCTCAAGCATATCATAAAACAAGGAAACGACCGGCCGATTCAGTGCCTGCGCTCGACACATTTCAAGAGCAGCCGTTTTCTTGATCTTCAAATCGGGATGGCGATCCATAAACTTTCGAGGCCACTTAACGCCAACTTTATTGCCAGCAATTTCCTATTCATAAAACTGTTTAGATATGTGGTGCAACAGTAACGTAGAATATTTACTGATGCATATTCTCCAAGCATATCCAATGTCACAGGATACCCACGACGGCCCAGAGTCCTCGCCCAATCAGCAAGGACTTCTTCTTCCGCCTCAGATAGCGCCCTTTCGTGAGCGTGGGCACCTTTACGAGGCTTAACTCCTTTCAGGCGGTTGGTGAGTGTCCCGCGCTTGACATCATAGATGCGTGCTGCAGCGCTGATTGTAAGCTTTGGCTGGCCGCTTTTTCCACATTGAGACTCTTGTATAGCCTTTACGGCCAGCTGAAGACGAGCCTCGGTGTCCAAATATCCGGTATTGTTCTGATTTGATTCTGATGTAGCAGATAATTCCGACATTGCAGTACAGATGCGAGAGCAAGGAGACCGAGAGGGAACATTATTTTTGGCTTTACTACTACATTTATTTTTCGTTTCAAATCAGATAGCAAAGATAGAGCTTTTATACGGTCTCGGGAATGCATGCAGCAACATGCGAATTTCGGAGAATTGTCTATTGTTAGAACGTTTACCACAGAGCACTGAATGACCTATAAACAGAAAATTTGCTTCGATGAGATGGTCAGAGTATTTATAAACATATTCTACGTGGTTTGGAACTGCAAGGCGCCGTTATTTCTGTTTTCTTCTTTCGCCATTGCGGATCATCAAATTCTGCTGTTTGGAGAAGGTGACACCACAACTGGTGAAATAAAATTGTAAAAAATCTGAGATGCTCAGTTTATGAGCTTCTTGATATTTCAATCGAAATACAAGTGAAATTTTTTCTTTCTATTCTTTCTGGAAGCCATAAAATGAGTTGACATTTATGATGATGTACGCGTATAAATACAACTTCAGTATAATGTCGGGACTAGTTTTGGTTCCTGAAAACCACACAGGCATTCCAAATTGCTATCTTAGCATAGTACAGCCTTTAAAATATACAGAACAAGTTGTTTTGAAGCAGTGGCATGTTTGCAGTGGCAGAACATAGAGCATTAATGGCGGGGTCCGCGTGAGAATCCTTATAAAATCCGCCATCAACGTCGTTCCCACTGGTTGTCACTACAATAACTTCACATATAGGACTCTTTTTGCTCTGAAAACTGCATGAGTGTATTGCGACTACCTTATATTTACGGTTTTTCAAAAAAGAAATGCCCGATTTGCCCTGTAACTTGTGGAATAGTACTATCTGCCAACTACCGGGGTGTGACAGCTTCCGGGTCACATACAGAAGGTCACGTGTGATCTCTCTCTCTCGCCAACGATTTTGCACCAATTTTGCACCGTTGATGGGTCGGACATCTGGACAGCAACAAATTCAGGTCGTACTACTTTCTGGACAGTATATACATAACTAGATTTAGAATTTATACTCCACACCTACCAAACACATTTATAATTACGAGTATTTTGCGATAATTTGTCCACATATTCTGTTACACCAAAGCGCAGAACGTAACTGAGCGCTGAGCAAGCAATAAGACAAGCAAACAGTAAGTATTATATAATGGTGAAAGATCCAATAACGTTCTTTTGTCGTCCCTGCCCGAGATGTCAGCAAATAGGAAAAAGGTTATTTTGTGTTTGTCCATTTTGCTCGATTGTCCCTGATATAATCTTCCAGAGTGTGCTTTCCAACAAACTTCTTATCGGCGCTGGAATTGAAAGCCTTTTCTTCGAAATGATTTGCCACTAAGCTATCGGCCTCCGCAAGCCTACCGGCGTGTTCCCCGCGAATACCGAAGTTCAGGTAAATAATCTTCAGCTCTTCAATAGTGAGTTTTTTGTGAGTGATTTCCCTTTCGAGGATGGTGCTAAATAATTTAGCTGCCTATGACGCGCCATATCAATCAGTGGATTAGTTGGAACATTTTTTTCGAGTGGGCAAACCTCGTCGTGACTGAACAACTGCGGCCCGACGATAAATAGGTCTTTGTTGAGGCTGGGTTGAGCTGTAAATCCCTGGTACGCCGCTTCAGCAATATCTTCGGTCGATACGAAAGCAATGAGGCCATCCTCAGTTGCGGAGAACGTGGAATTTCGGTCGCGTATACTGGTTAGATAGGTTACGCCAAAATTCTCTGTAAAATCATGACAGTTTAACGGGACTGAGCTTGTATTTCAAGAAGCGACTTACGTTGGAACCACGTCGGACGCAGGACTAGGTATTCGACGCCGCTGTCAATCAGATACTGGTGGATTTGTCCCAGTTCGGACTGGCCTGCCTCTATCATGCTGGCGCTCAACAGCACAAATCTCTTGACTCCCTTCGATCTAGCAAGGGTGATGAATGTCTTCACATGGTCGACTATCCCCAGCGCCGCCGAAGGAGTGAGGATATATACGCCTTTTATATCGGATACGGCCTTGAACGGGTTATCGAAGGTTGTAGGGTCTGTCCAGTTAAACGTCACCGCTCTGAACGGTTCTGGTGCTTGTCCGCTGCGCGACGCGAGAAGGACTGGAATGTTTTCTCTCTGAAAACGCCCCGCGAGAGCCGTGCCGGTCTTTCCAGTTCCACCAGTTATGAGGAATGTCATTTTAGGGATGAGAAAATGAGTAGAGAGGTTGTGCGTTGCAGGTAAATTTGCATTCGATTATTCTCGAGCTCGAGTCTTTATAAGACGCAGGAATTCACTAGGCAAATCATCCCGAAAGGGAAAGCGGAGGCCGCGTCAGACTCGGCAGAGATATTCAGGTCTTGCCGCAGCTGGATTTATAATGTTATGCAAGTCGACTTCAGGCCCTGAGACGATCACATTTCTGCCCAGCCTGAGAGAGACCTCGAATCGACATTCAGTTCCTCGTCACCAGTACTGGAGACGTCGCGTTCCAGATGATGTGCCGCGAGGCGTTCTGGCCAGCCCTAGTTGGGCGCGGGGAATCTTTCGGAAGAACTTCAAGCAGTAACAGTTCTGCACAGAGACTCAGTAAATATAGACCAGGAAAAATACGCAGGCGAGAAATTGGGCTGGAGGTTTGTGGACCCCCAGAGTCCGAAGAGAGGCAGAGTACGCCAACTTCCAAGGGTAAAGTTCGCGGCTTTAAGCTTTATGAACCGAAAGCGAAGACTCGGAGTCGAAAGAAGGGCACCAAACTGAAAAAATAAACGTCATGGACACTCAATGGTCGCTAATAACCTGTTGGGTGGTATCCGTAGATCCAGAAGTACCCAAAAAAAATTAGATGGTTGAGGTCGAAGTTCGAACGGATTCAACCGAAAATTGACAAGCGCTGGCCAGACTGAGCCACGTGACCGACTCACCGCCGAAAATCTCTTCGAATGACTTTGATTGAATTTGAATCTTCTTCCTGTCCGCTAAGTGTTCTCCACCATACCGCCATTCGCCACTACCTTCCGTGCGCTCCGCGCCTCTCTAAAAGCACTAATGCAGTCCGAAAACGCCACCGCATCTACCTCTAAAAAGCTGGGTGGCTACCAATTCTACAGAGAGGTGCTCGGAAGCCCCAAGTACATCGTCGCGCCGATGGTTGATCAGAGTGAGCTGGTGCGTTATGTCTTTTATGCACTATGGGCTTAAAATTTACAGTCAGTGGTAGGCGTGGCGGCGACTTTCAAGGAGATACGGAGCACAAGTGAGTTCGATAGCAGTTTTCGCTTGAAGTGTGCGGATGTTAATAGTGTGTGTTGGGATATAGCTCATCTACACGCCGATGATAAACGCCAAGGTGTGGCTGTTCACTCTCGGCCTACCGTGCATGCGCGGCTCACGAAAATTCGTGCCAGACATTTGTGGAAAAGAGTAACAAGACGTACCAGAACGCAATGTTCAACCTAGTCGCCGGCGAGGAAGGCGACCCAGCGACGGACCGGCCACTCATCGTGCAGTTCTGCGCCAACGACCCGCAGCAGCTGCTCGAGTCTGCATGCGTCGTCGAGAAGCACTGCGACGCGGTCGACCTCAACCTCGGGTGCCCGCAGGACATCGCGAAGCGCGGGCGGTATGGGTCGTTTCTGCAGGACGACTGGGAGCTGATCTACAAGCTTAGTGAGTACCCAACGATAGCTCTGCAGTTAGAGAGTATTTTCTGACAGCGCACAGTCAACACTCTGCATGTGAACCTGTCAGTGCCTGTCACGGCGAAGTTCCGCGTGTTCCCGACGGTGGAGAAGACGGTGGAGTATGCGAAGATGCTCGAGCGCGCGGGGGCGCAGATCCTCACCTGCCACGGGAGGCTGCGCGAGCAGCGGGGGCACAATACGGTGCGCTACCAACTCTATACTCTCTACGTATAAGCACGCCCGCTCACCCCACCCAGGGCCTCGCAGACTGGGACAAGATCCGCGCAGTGAAAGAAGCCGTCTCCGTCCCCGTGTTCGCGAACGGCAACATCCTGTACCAAGCAGACATCGCCGCGTGCCTCGAGGCGACGGGCGCAGACGCAGTGATGAGCGCCGAGGGGCAGCTGTACAACGCCGCGCTCTTCGCGGGGCTCGCGCCACACGCGCCAGTGCCCGATACGGAGGAAGCGTACGACTCCGACGCGGCGATCCTCAAGCGCCACCCGCGGCACGCGGACCTCGCACTCGAGTACTTGGCCATCGTAAGGGAGCTGAAGACGGCGACGGCCGTGAGCGGGATGAAGGGCCACCTGTTCAAGATCATGCGCCCCGCGCTGGGGAGGGAGCAGGATCTGCGTGAGATGCTGGGGAAGGTGCGCGTCCCCGCGAAGCAGATGGAGGCATGCATCAAGGCGTATGAGGACGTGTGTTTGGAGATGAAGAAGCGGATGGAGGTGCGTTGTCTGCGCGCTCTGTGTATGTGAGCGGTAGCTGATTGCTGATCTGTGTCGGTTGGCGTTTGTAGCGCGATGAACGGGAGGCGGCAGGCACACCGCTGAAGGACCTCTGCGGCGTCGAGCCCGTGACGGGGATCAAGACGATGCCGCACTGGCTCGCGCAACCTTATTTCAGGCCGTCCCCAGAGCAGAAGAAGGCATACGGTCCGTACCCTCCTCACTTGAACTGCGTTCCCCGAGCCAGAGGAACTTACCTTCGTGTTGCTAGCTCTGGCGCAAGCGGCGGCAGCGGACACCGCCACCCCGGGTGATGTGCCCCCAAAAGCAAAACGCCCGCTCGACGACGCATCGGACGACGGCGACGACGCAAAGCGCGCGCGCGTTGCTCCCGAAGCCCCGATACCCGACGCGCAGAGCGCGCAGGTGACGCTGACCGCCTAGCCGTCTCCCCCCATCCCTCCACGCATCCACGCACTCACCACGCATCTGCATTTTCGACGCTGTCATGTACACTACATACCTACAACGCTCCGCACTACTCACCTAATACTACCGCTCGTACTCCCGCTCCCGTGTTGAGCGGCGTGATATCTCGATCGCCGGCTCCCGATTCCCTATAATGTGATTTTGAGCTCGCAACGGTGACCGCGACCGCCCGCGAGCGGTACCGCGCCTTGCTCTGGGCGCACTCGGGGGCGCGGACGCCGCGCGCGCTCGTTTCTTGGCTCGCTGCGTGGGAGATTGGCTCCATCGATCCTGAGGCCTGACTGGTGACCGGCTCGCCCGCTGGGCGGTCAGCGGCTCCGCCCTCGGAGACTGGGCAGTTAATCTTTCTGACTGCGAAGCTGACAGGGAGAATGCAAGGCGAAGCCGGGGCCGGGTCTTGCTCTTACTTGCGTGTGGAGTGGATGGATTTATGTATGTATGCGCTAAGTAGCCGCACCCACTCACCAACTGCGTATGTGCGAGAGAGAAATGGCGTATCGGGGACGACGGTCCGGCGCGCGAGCGGTGCCGGTGATTGACAGAACAGCGCTGGGTGGAGACTTGAGAGCGCTTGGGAGCGTTCTGGCTCTGGCGTTGGCAGGAGCGAGCGACGTTATGTAACATTCTATCTTGGTACACGCTGTCTTGGGTCGCGAATGCTCGCTCCCCAAGGACCCGTCATGCCCCCACGTCTGCTGACGGCTTGCTTCGTTCGCGGGTTGGTCTTCTCTGAAGCGCTGGGAACGCGCGAGCGCTCACTTACTCACTTGTTTAATATTTACCCCGCATCTAAGTTGAGTACATATTCGTGATCAGAATCAGCGATGCTGCCTGCCTGGCTCGCCGCGCGACTGACAGGCTGGGAAGCTCCATAGAAAGGAACTTGTATCCAGTCCAGGGAAGGGAAGGACCTTGGATCCAAGGCGCGCACGATAAGATCCGGGACGTGTGCCAATGGGTGGCTATGTATGGCTGGGCTGGGGTGTAGTAGCATTGTTTGTGTAAACGTGAGTAGAGTTACGTATAGGCCAGACGTAAGTATGCAACTAATGGAATTCTGTTATGTGCGACTCGGATGACGTTCGCCCGTGGAGGTGGGGGTAGCTTATATACTATAGGCAAAGCCATTATTGCTGACTCGGATTCAGAAGCGCGGGTGCTTCCCGCGCCGCGGTGTGCGAACTGGACACCTTTAGCGCGCGCGCGTGCGTGCATGCGATGCGCTTGACCTCGCTGCTGACGATATTACTTACTATCATTTCAAACTACAGATCCGTGAGTATAGTCTAGTCTAATGAGGCGAGTAAGAATCAAAAGAAGCACCGTGCGCACCATCGAGGCAGCCTAGGACACTTCAAGGCACCTTTCTGAATAGAGTTCGAAGGATAAGGATGGAGCCTATTTCCGCCTGTGCGTTCACGCACTTTCGCAATCCGTACACGTAAATCCGCAAGTCGTCTGCTTAGTCCCGCGAATCGCAGCTCACGCATCCAATCTCGAAGACGCACGCATCTATTTTCGCAGCTCACGCGACCAAGAGTGGCAGGTCACACGACCGTTGGAACTTTGGAAGAGGGGCTCGCGCGCTGATGTGCGGTTTCAGGCTGGCAGGCTCGCGATGGCCGCAGAAAGCGAGCGTTTCTCCTCGGTTTCTCCTATTCTCTATTGCTCTTAATAGAGTAGAGTACATATAGAGATGGAGAACGTGCGCGCTACTCAATACTTAGACGCTGTGCTCATCATGAATATGATAGATGGCCGCCGACCGGGCGCAGAGTACCTGGAGAGAATAGAGAAGGGGTTTCAATTGGGCTACAAATACACATTGGCAGGTATGCGGGGTTTGCTTTGGTTTACAGTGGCTATTGTATGTATGTACGGATGCTGGACAATTGGGTTGGCTGAATATGAATATGTAAATGTATGCGGTGCGGTTATTTTAATTTAGGGAGGCGATTGGCTGCGCGGGGGCGACTGCCGCTGAGGTGCGTGCGATGGCTGTCAGGTCGATCTCTGTAATAGAGGTGTAAGTGAATATGTAACGAGGTGGTGAGACATAGGAAGGAGACGCACCGTTCGCGCTCTTGAGCGCGGTCTTCCGGAACTGGCGCGCCTGCTCGAGCTCCGCGGCGGTCATGCCGCTGCTCACGCTGCGCGTCAAAGCAGGCTTGCTCGGTGGGGAAGCGGCTGTGTATGCGCATGGCCCGTGAGCACAATCATCCCGCGGAAACAGAAGGGAATGGAGTGAACGCACATTGCACGGAGCTCGTGCTCGACGCGAGGTCGACCGCGGGCGCCTCCTCGCCCTCCTCCTCGTCGAGGAGGGCGTCGTCGAGCGCAGCGCTCTCGAGGCGGCGCTCGTCCGCGAGGCTGCCCCAGTTGTGCTGCCCCGCGCCGGACTTGCGCGCCATGTCGTACGTGCCCGTGCGCGACTCGGAGCGGTCCTTGATCACGGCGCGCGGGTAGGCTGCTCGGGCGGTGCGGGTCATGGTCTATGGATGAGTTGGGTAGGTCGGGGTGGTCTGTGCGATGGTGTGTGGTGCGGGGTGGTAGTGGTAGTGGTGGGCTCTAGGAGAGGCGGGGGTGCTGCGCCTTATATAGCTGCATTATTAGACGGTCACGTTGGCAGCGCAAATAGGTGGTGCGGGCACCACACACACGTACAGCCTCCCCTTCACTTGCTTCTAGAGAGTTCTACGCGCTGCACCCACGGCGCTTGCTACTCCTGCGTCCTTTCTTCTTAGAACTAAACGCCTCTAAATCTTGCGCCGCCCGGGCTATGTATATGCACCCGTATGTCTCGCAGAGGCAAGGCGCGCAAAGTGAGACCGCCCGCCGCGGGGCTGTATGCACATCCGGCCGCATTGCGGCTGTGCGTCGGCACAAAGTGTGGGGTAAATGTGGGGTCCACCACGTGACTGGACCCTGGACCTAGATCGGGACGATGGATCGTCTCCAGACCTGGCGTAGACCCTGATCAATTTCCGCATTCGGACGCCCTCGATCGCCCTTCTCTGGCCTGGTGCCCGCGCTGTGTGCGCACGAGCTCTGCCCAGAACCGTTGCGACTCGCTACGACAACTTCGAACGTCTGATGGGCGCGGCGATGGCGTTCTTACTTGGAAGCTGCAAAACGTCATAGGTGGTTCGCGAAGGGCTTGCGTCACTACCCCCGTCGCTCGCACCACACACAATCGCCGAAGGAACTGCGCTCGGTGGACCTTCGGAGGGAGGGAGTGCGTTCGCTCAGAGATGGGAGAAGTCGGTATTTGGCATAGTGCGAGAGTCGGCCGTCTTCCTACCATTTGAACTGTTCAAGAATTTGCCTTCTATTATTTTCTATCGGGTAATATTTTTCTACGCCGAGGCTAATCTACGGACCCGGAGTCATGTATTACAAGTAGAGTTAACTAGAACCTTGCTTCGCTTGACGGTTCGGCTTTGTTAAAATCAATCCTACTGCCAATAGGCCAACACGCTCCCTCTCATGGCACTAGGCCGTGAAACATCCTACCACCTCGGAAATGGTTCACAGTCAGGACAAGCGCTCTGAGTGAACGTGCCAGAGTACGCCATGAAAAAGCATCTGCGCGACTAGATAAACTGTTCATAACGGAACTCCGTTGAAGTAGGAGTGACGAAGAAGTAGAATAGCACAAACCTCGTCCACCACCTCCAGGATGCAATTAATTAATATGCAGCGAAGTTGTCTTTGAGTACCAGCTCCCTCCGAATTACACCATGGTAACCTTCGGTACCAGCTTGTGCGTTCGCTCGGATTTCTTCTTTCCTCTGGGATGCCGTCGATCAACTTCAAACGGTACCAAAGATAATTGACTGACCCAGAGTTAAAATACTAATTGTCCCATCATGTAAGTAGGTACTACATATTCGCATAAGCTTGCGCAGCAATGCCCGCTACCCGTCTTTCGGGGAGCCATGGTGCGGTAGAATTATTTTATAACACTGTGCAGCGTAGATATTTACCATCCTGACAAAAAATGTATACCAGCCTGACCCAAGTTTATGACAACTGAACACGGCGGAGTGGGAAGAGCATGATTTATTCCTTCTAGTAGGTTTCCGTGGACAAAAAAGGTATACTATTGCAACGCTTTTTTTTTGTCGTAGCGAAGCTGATCAACAGACCCAGAGTGGAATGCCTGTTCCCCCGTGTTCCGGGTGACACGGTCGGTCGAAGGATTTTATAACACTGTGCCATAGCGTATGTAGAAACTATCCCGCCAAAAATAAAATGGTGTACCTAAACTAACTTAATGACAACTAGACGCGGCGGTGGGGGAGGAGAGGAGAACGGATTACGCATCTGATTCATGATTTATGATGATATCCGACAGATATTCCAGCTCAACGGAACTATTTAGAGAGAATGGTGTGGGGCACCCGAACTAGATGCATCTCCAAGTCCCTCGTAGATCTCGGAGAGGAGGCATACCTCTATATATACATACGCACCGGGAATCACCCTGTTGATGTCTCTGGTGTCCGAGCCTCGACTGCGCAGAGACCGCAATTGAAAGATCTGTAGAGGTGTGTCCGTTGCTATGTACATAGTACCGGGACCCATAAATACAAAGATCAGGCTCCAGGCGCGTCAACGCACCCTGTGCGCACGGCCCCCACAACGGTGTACGTGACTCTCACCCATGCGCATGAGCGCTCGAGCTGCGGCGGACGGTAGTGTTTGCAAGATGGAGTTAACGCATTTTTTTTGGTTTTGGCTGCCATGCCGTTGGCATAGCGCGTATACCTGCTTCAAGTTGTTGTCGTGGAATCTAGCTCCCGACACGATGAGTTGGAATCGCACCTGCATTGCGCATGGGCGCTCACTGCGCCGCTCGATCTTGGCTGAATGCACTACTCTAGATACAGAATCTTTTCGGGAGTAGCCTGCTACGGCAATCAGGTATTCCCGTTGCCATATACATAGTATTGGGAAATAGGGAGATCAAGCGCCATGCGCCATGTCCATTGCATCCGAGCGCTGGTAGGTTGAAGCGTTTTGTAAGACTATGCAGCGTTGGTTATTACCTCTCGCGTAGACAAAAAATTGGTAGAACACACCAACTCGGTGATAATCAAACACGGATTGGTGTACTCAAGATAATGTTAGACCTGTAACTAAAAAACAGAGCTTAGATAGACGTTAAATTCTAGGTGAGATACCAGGTACTATCATTCCTCATAAATTTGACAAGAGACGTATATTCTCACACCCTCTGCGTGTCTATACGCAGCGCGGATCACCCTGTTCAGATCCCCCGTCCCCGAGTCACAACTGCGCGGCCACCTCACCGCCGGAAAGATTGACAGAGGTAGAGGTGTGTCCGTTGCCATGCTATGTATATAGTACTGGGACCCATAAATACAAAGATCATCGATCTCGATCAGGCGCCGCCATGCCATGCGCATTGCACCCGGGCGCGCGTTTGTGCCGGTGCGCACGGCCCCGGTTTCTCAGTGGCCTGTTCGAACTTATTTTGGATGGAATTAATACCGCAAAATTTTTCTGGGTGTCATGCCATTGCATCGCTCGCGTACCTGCGATCCGTATCTTAATTCTCTCTGGATGCAAGCTTCCAACATGATGAACTGCACCTGAAATTTTCACGGGCGCTCGTTGCACTGTAGGCTGGTACACGGAGAGCTGTGGTGGTGGTAGCAAGATCTCAACTCTTGTCGACAAAATAAGGAATCGACTCAGATATCTCGTACCGATTCTATACGGGGACGATGGTTGTCTATTCAACTGATTTGTGGTGACCCAGCCGCTGCTCAGCACCAAAAAAAAAGGAGAGAAGCAATATTACGGTAGTTACATAAAATATATCGTAGTTGCTAATACCATCAGGCTTGGCCATTCACGCAGCGACGTAGCTCCAAATTTATGTACATAATTTTCAGCGATGTAGGATACCACTCCAGGCGCGGGACAAATTTATGCATGCGAGCAGATTCTTGGGCCGTGTCGCTCCAACGTCGCTCAGCACCATGACTGGAATTTCTCGGGTCAGTAATTTGATCGTGGCTGCATTACTGAAATTTTGAGGCCAAGTATCGATGTAAGGTTTTTCAGTGAAGAAGAATTTGGGTTATGCGCAAGCTATGTCGTGGTAGTGAACGAGACGGACTCGGAGCCGCAGCCAGGGCGGAAGAGGCGATCGGAAAAAGCCGGACGGGCCGATTCACGTGGTTGTAATCTTACAGTCAACGGTCAACATTTTTTCCTAGCCTTTCATCTTACTGTCATCTCTCTCTCTCTCTCTCTATCTCTCTGCTTCTGCGCATTTTCAATGGACGCACAATCTCCTCCAATTCACAGCCTGCCTTACGACCTCCTACTGGCCATTTTCGAAATGAATGCAAACATGTTCGTCGATGCAAAAGCTTGGATTACAACCCGCTCGACGTCGCAAGTGTGCCGCAGCTGGCGAAATATCATGCTTGAAACACCATCCATATGGGCAAAACTCATCGATCTCGATTACCAACCTCGCTTTGAACGCAGGACATCGTGGGGAAAAGAACTCATTCGTCGGAGTGGAGCGTCACTGCTCTGGATAAAGGCAGAGACGTATTATTCTTCACGTCGTAGTATCATGGGTTTCCTCTTTGATATCATCGCCCAGCACTGGGGCAGGATCCAAAAAATTGTCGCCGTTATTAACAGCAAGGATCTCCAGCCGAGCCACTTTGCTCCACTATTCCGTCCTGCGCCGCACCTCGAAACTTTCGAATTCAGGTTTAGTAGCGAGAACGAGAACGAAATATGTCTATTCACGCGCGCACAGCCTCCACATGTGGCTCTCTTCTCCGGCCAGGCGCCTATGCTGAGCCGATTCAAATTTGAAGGGTACCAGGTTGATACCGCCGACCTCTGGTTACCTCAACTCCACTTCCTCAACTGCACCTGGCAACTTTCCACTCTCTCGCTATTCCGCGCCACAAATAGCCTCCGGGAGTTGGATATTTTTTTATCGGACGACTTAGATACACGGGTATCCCTCTCCCCTGTAGCGCTCCCAAATTTGAATCGACTCAGTGTTTTCGCCTACGACTTAACATCCATTGTGCGTGTTTTGGACCGCCTTGAAATACCGCCTAGTTGTTCGTTGGATATAACTACGGCATCGGATTTGACTGAACGCGACACTTTCTGGCCTATTTTCAACACAATATCACGGGCTACTCAGCGCTATTTTCAAACATATCCCCCCACCAAGATCCTCATTACATATCTCAAAAGCCATGTTGTCTTAGAGCATGGTATTCGTCCCGACAATTTCTTCCTCAGCATTGTGTTCAGCAACAGACACTCATCCCATCCAAGCCCCAGCCATCATTTTCTCGCAAAACTGGCCTTACCCGAATTTGCTGGAGTCAAAGACCTTGAATTGCATATCAAAGGTTTGTCTCCGATGAACTACCTGTCCTTTATTAACTGCTTTCAATCGGTCGAGACGATCCGCGTCAGCGACCAAGATCTTCGATGTCTCAATCTCATCCAGAGATTAGATGATCCGAAAAGCATACAACGAGGCTGCAAGAATATATTTCCCCACCTCACGACGGTCGTACTTGTCAATACCGAATACCCAAGACGCCTTACTGCGGGAAAAGAGACGACCAATTTTGTTGTGTCTCGCATCAAACTCGGCCATCCCCTCTCAGTGCTCGACCTTACGCAAGCCACTCGCGTAGCACCGAGCGCTCTGGAATTGCTTGGGGAGATCGCGGGTCTAGAGGTTCTATTGAATACAAACGAAGTAGTAGAAGACTCTGACGATGACTAGCTTGATTACTTGTAACAAACTTCCAGACGACGCAGGTAATAAGATAGGAATTTAGGATTCAGATTTCAACGATTGAGGGTCATGGGCACCCCCGATAAACCGCATAACACCCCGGTAGTTAGGTGAGGATGTGCCCAGGGAACTTATAACAAATTCGCACCGGTACCAACATTGTTTGCGATTTCTATTAATGCCGAGTAATAAAAGACGCGAGCAGCGGGAGGCTAGCGGCGGGTGCAGATCGTCTGGAGCTCTCCCTCCATGCGGGTGACCGGTGCCGCATGCGCACCGTCCGGAGGCAGGA
>JAEKIV010000722.1:0-15282 GCA_016801325.1 Hypholoma fasciculare
TGTTGTAAAATGGAGTGGAAGGGCGAGAAAGGGCGAGAAAGACGTAGCGGCGGCGGTGCGATGTGTCGGTGACTCGTGGGAAAGCGGCGAAGGGCGCGGGAATGTAGTCTTCGTCAAATTTCGTGGACGGCGTGGGCGCGTGCTCATCACCGCGTATATATCCACTTCACAGTGCGCAGCGCCCACCTGCTACATTTATAATCTATCTCGACTAAATTGATTCAATATGCATGGCATATCCTCTCAAGCAAGTTTTATATTCACGCCAGCGTCATTCGCGTATTTCTAGAAAACACTTTCAAGAAGGAATAGTCCATAGCAGCTACACACGTCTTACATCTCTTCCACTGGAACCTCTATCGGCACTCGCTTTTCTGAACCGCGATCCTCTGAGGAATCATTATATCTAACTCCGTTTCGCGCACGAGTGTCATGTGAAAGAATCTGCGTTGTGTGGGCGCTCGGATTGGACTGCCCTCGGAACTCTAGGTCGGAAAGATGTGCTGTACGTACATCCTCAACCTGTCCGGACGCCTGCATTGCGACGCGAGCGACCATGATCGTCGGCGCCATGCCCTATTATCGCCAGACAGTCACGATGGTATCTCAAATCAGCGCAGCATTCAATATATGAAGGAAGGTGGATGCGCACGGCGGTGACGAATAGCAGGGCGCCCGCGTAGTTCTCGGCGCAGAAGATCACGAACGTGTTTGTATCGGTCTGGGGGACGACGTCCGTAAGCGCGTTCAACAACGCCACAAGCGAGTACGCGGCTGCGGATTGAATCAGGGCCTCGATTATGTCCGTATATGTCCTTGTCTTTCCCTTGCGGGGATCGCGACGCGTGACGGACGATATTCGGTATGCAATCAGGACTGTTGTGAGCAGCGTCGCACCGAAGGTCATAAAGAGGGCCGCACTGCTCAACTTGTCGAGAATGACTTGAGTACTTTCAGATGGATTCACGTTGCTGGTGCAAGCAATGATGATAACAGCGAGATACAGGGCTATAAACAGAGTACATGGGATTTCAGATCTCAGCGTCGGCACAATGTGTTGGGACTTACCGGCCTCTGCAACAACCAACACGAAAGACAGAAATATGACACGCAGTGATTTCCCCCAGACATTATAACACCGCCATATCTGTATGAATCTCAGAATTGATGGGGACGTCTAGAGGAAGTTCTTACAAGTAAGCCATCAGCAACTACAGATACAATGGCTGCGAAGATATCATTCAAAAGAGTTTGGAAAAACACAGTCTGGAATATAGCGCCGAAAGCCGTTCCTCTGGTTGTTCCATCCGTTATGAAGTCCATCTTTAGGATGTACCATTGGACACCGGTTTCGGCCACATTGACAAGATACAGCAGCGATATTGCGGTGGTGACCATGATGCTCTGCGAAGTTTTTTTGGTCACTATAAATTGCAGTAAGATGTCATATGTTGCCTTCGCGTAAGAAGAGAGAAATGTAGCTTACGGTATATGTACATTGTTCCGAGATAAACTGTTGTGTAGATGCCTGCACGGTCACCAGTCACCGTATCTTGAGTCTTACTAGGTCGAACATAGACAAAAAAAAACTTGCCTAAAAGCAAAATGTTCAGAAGTGTCGAGTGAAATACGGCACTCAGAGCTTGTTCTTGGACGGAGGGTGGTGGAAGGCCAGAATCCATGCTGTAAAAGGCGATGCGGGTGTACTACTGTTGGGATGTTGAGATGGGTTACGAAGTACAATTAATTGTGAGGTTATAAGTAGCTAAAAGTGGTTTCTATTTTTGAACATAATGAACTGGCTACAAAAATATGCTTATCTTCTGTGCCAGCTATTCGCAAAGAGTGACCACCCAAATCAAACGGACTCTGTCATCTGCTTCTGCGCACGGATATTTACCCGACATTCCATTGGATGGGAAAAGGTAGATTGTAAGCTCCATAACCGCTAAATTTGGGCAAACAAAGGCTATATATTCAGTAATCGACACCTGCCACGACCTTATTAGCCAGATTTGCGCCAGTGCGTGTCCTTCTCATTACATATTTCACTCTACAATAAACATCCAATAAAATGAGGCCTATTTAGCAGCCAATCAATTGTAAGTTGACGAATTCCTAGTAACCACGGGATTCGAGCCATATTCTCATTTATAGTACACGTATATCTTTATCGTGCGGAGCAATAGAATAACGACAACTATACCTGTCCATCTAATGATGAAACGACGTATAGAAGGTGAATATGAAGTGTTCTTTACTCCTGAATCACCCGTTATTTTTCCGCCTATCATCAAAGCCTTCTGAGCGCTCCAAAGACTGTTTCGGACAGAAAAAGAAGGCTAACTTTGGTACAGCGCGAAGGCTCTAGCGAGTGTATCAAATATATCGCATGGTGTATATATATCTTACTCACTTGCACTTCTCGTATCAGAGGTTGCTTGATGGAAAACTCAGGCTCAAATCAGCGCCTCTGGAGCTTCTACCTGATTTCCGGAGCCTCTAAATTAGATTTTGTTTCATGGTATGCCAGCTCATTCTCCAGCTAGTCCGAACCAGTCTACGTGCTAGTAATAGTTGTGCATACTCAGTCGAAGTCCGCAAGGAACCGTGTTAGATGTGATACAATATAATGCACTGTTGCCAAGTGATATGAAAGTGGGAAGTACCGTGTAACATATTGAATCGGCCCGATACTCAGAATAAGGCAGTCTGTGAGTTGTCCAGTCTGTGGAATGTGCTAGAATGCGGAGCGTCGTCGTGAGCGAGGCGGCGACGCGTGGGAAGCCGGCGAAGGGCGCGGGAATTACTACTACTTGACTTTGTCGGACTTCGTGGCCACAACGTGGCCAGCGAGCGCGCAGGCTCATCAATTATCAACGTGCCCTGCTCTCTGTGGAAATACAAGGAACGTATATAAGCAGTGTTTCCGAATTGTGAAACCAGGCTCGGCTGTTCTTGTCGATGTCGTGTTATCAGAAATAAGTATTGTTGCGTTGGTTTCACTCCTCTAAAACAGCTTGATATATCGGCGTGCGTATATACAGTATGTAATATCTGCGTCGTTTAAAAATAGTTGAGTGGTCCTGAAACTACAACCGCAAGGTACAAAGGATTTCCCACATAAACCAATGCCCGTTAATGCCGTAGTAATCACGCTTCGATATGGCAATTGGCGTTGAGATGACATAAAACTAAGCGCCTATTTTATGAACAATCGAATTAGGCGCCCGGGCCCGGGACTCGAATTGAAGGTATACGAGCTACTTTAACCAGTAATACAAACATAATTTGTGGCCTCGAATGAAAAGACGCCATGACCACCGTGTACTACTAGGATTATGAACCGAACTAACCGAATGGTAACAGAGCACAGGCTCACAGCCTAGGTTAACGGCACCCTCAGAAGACAATGGCGATCGCCGTAGCCATACCACACTGAAGGCTTCCGCGCCCTAGGCGGCTTGGAGCTACTACTTAAAGGCAGTGGACTTGCGTTGGGAAACGGAGAGCAACCGTAGTGAGGACCTACACGTCCATATGCAGATCACGGCAATATTACTCTAGAAAAAAAGCCAGGTGTAGCCCACAGAGCAACCGCTAAATTAAGTCGTGTGGATCATCCTTCATGCATAATGATGCGACTGAAAATCTGCATCTGATCTCCGGGTCCGCGAGTCTATTACGCGATGTCGAGTGTCTGGTGCTTTTTTGAAAATAAAAAAACATATTTAAGGGTCTCTTTGAGCAGACGAAAAATCAGCTGGTCTCACCCCGTTTTAGACAACAACCAATCTACATACCATTACAGAGTAATCATGTTGTTCATTCACATCTCATTCACCACTCTTCTCCTCTTCGCAGTAACCGTCTCTGGTGCGCCGGCGCTCAAACCTACCGTCACAGAAATCGGAAAGAAGGTCGATCGCACTTTGGAAGATCTGACTCCGGTGAGAACAAGTTGTCTCTATACGTGCCCGACTTATTCAGCGCCTGTTCATCAGACCATCTCTCGAAACTCCAAGAGGCATTCATCCACAAGCCTCGCTGTCGCCCACCGGACGCCGGAAATAATTACACCCACACATGTTTTCTCTCACGTCCAAGTCCATGCCGACCCGGACTGGTTTATCGAAAGTAAAGCAGATCCTCCGACACGACAATACGCCCGCAGTCCTATAGTGCACGATCGCGACGTACATTTCGCGCATAACGTTGCCGAAACCGCACACAGAGCCGCCGCGGCCGCGCATCACGAAGCCGCCAGAGTACACCACGAAGAATCCAAAAGGCAAGAACATTTGGAAAACTACGCGGCGACGGAAGCCGCGCGCAAGCGTGGAAATGAGCATGCTGACATAGCTCAAGAGCACGAAACAGCTTCAACTGCCCATAAAAGTCGCATGGGACAGTTGGAGGACCATCTCCCAATGCGGGAAACCGCCGCCGCTCACGAGATTGAAACATCTAATAAGTCAGCTATTGAGGCACTCAAGTCAGCCAGGACTGCACGAAACTCCGCCATGGTATCCAGTGATATTGAGTAGTTGTAGAATAACCATGGCATACTTACTATCGTCTTCTTCCTATAGAGTACGTCCTATAGAGTATATAGAGTACCTAGCAAGTGCTGAATGGCACTATTTTGTGTGAACTTTAAATTTTGAGTGGATGTTTGGAAAATACTGGAATGCACAGAGCCAACTTTTCCCATTGAAAAACAATACTTTAACACTGCAACCCTCGGAACTCCGAGTCTGTCGGATTTATCGGAAGCGTTTGAATCAGATGGGGACACTACACATACTAGTATGCAGTAACTCCTTCCATCTCTTCCACTGTAACCTCAGTGGTATCTCGCTCCTCCGAGTCGGGTTCTTCTGAGGATTGGTTGCTTTTATTGCATAAGTACTGTGAATGCCATGTGACAGAATTTGTGTCGTGTGCCAGTGAGCGCTCAGACTATAGTCAGCTACGCGAGTCTCTGTGTCTGGCTCGGACATGCTCTGCTCTCCGTGAAATAAATTTAAATGGAGCGAACAATGGCAGGCTCTCTGGAATATGAAGCCAGGCTCGATTTTTTTGTTAGCCTAATTTTTCTGAATCTTGCATCATCACATATTGTTGTTTTTTATTCCGGCGTGCTGCATGTGTGATATATAATTTGTGTATCTTGTGTGCGCCGCTTAAAACGTGATGTGTGGTTCTGCCACTATAACTTCAAGGTAGAAAGAAATTTCCGCGTATATAATACCTGGTAATTCCGCACAATTCCCGTTTGGTTGTGGCGAGTCTACGTAGTAGGCGCCCAGGCTCAATGGGATTCGAATTGACGACATACAAATTACAATCCACCTTAACCAGTAATGCCAACATGACTCGGAGCCTCAGAGTAGCAGCATATCGATCTCGGAACAGCGAGGGCACAAATCTTCCATCAGGACTAAATTGTGGCGTAAGCCAAACGTTATTCAATTGTCACCCACAGAGCAACTGCAGAATGATGCTGTGTCCACCTACCCAACCTCCCACATAATCAGAGCATCCACATGCACATTTATCAGTATCATCACTGTCTGTTCGGTGATTACGCAGCGCCATTAAACAAAAAATTGAGATTTGAAGCCATATATAATGGCGACTTCGAGCAGAAGAAACGGCAGCTGGTCTCACCCTCACTTTCATACAAAAATCATTACGCTGAACGATAATGCTATTCACTCGAATCTCACTCGCCGCTCTGTTGTTCTTCGTTGCAAATGTCTCTAGCGCACCGCTGCACGAGCCTTTCGCGCGAGGCCAGTTGCACGCTGGCCGCACTGCGCTGCCTGACGGCCGAATTCTCGTAAGTGCAGACCAGGCTTGAACGAGTTCTGGGTATTTAAAATCATTTATCAAGGCTCTCGAACCTCACGGAAGGGAGAAGCATCCACAGGCTGGCCTCGCCGCCGCACAAGTGATCCCTGGAGGCAACGCTCTCTCTCACAAATCCTCACACGTCCACGCTGGTGCTCCAGAGAGTCCAGACGATCCCCCGACCCTGCAGTACGCACGTAGTCCCCAAACCATCGCCGATGTGCAACGAGCACACGCACATGTGATAGCCGCGCACTATACCGTCGCCACTGCGCACCATAACGCCGCAACCGATCTATGGGGCTCCGATAACAAGCGGGCAGAAAGGCACACAGCCAAAGCAGAGAAGCACGAAGACAAAATACATGACCACCAACGTCGCATAGAAGAATTGGAGAACCATAAACACCCCATCCGGGTCAGTGCGGCTGATCATGAGATAAAGGAAGCCAATAAACAGACTGCAGCACTATATGCTGCTGCGGACTCCATTAATGCAGCTGCAGCTGCAGCTGCTTCACAATGAAGCACCTTTAGGCCTGGATGAACCCATGGTTCAATAGTTAAGTTAGTTAAGACTGTTCTCTAGCACCTGCAAAATAGAGCCTATTTACGTGGGTGAGCCTTCCAGCTGTCCAGCCTTGAACTATTCCGGTCGTCTTTCGTTGCCGCGATAAATGCGAATTCGAATAAAAAAAGGTCAGCATGGTATCTGCCCAGACAAATAATGCAGCCCCACATAAAGAGTGGCATCGGCTATTCGGACGGACCCACAAGCAAGAAATGAAATTAAAACACAACAGCAATTCGAAGTAATAAGGAGCAGGAGGAGGTACAAGCACTAAGCAGCCTTGACACCACTGCCCCACGCTATCTTCGCGCCCGTCCGTGCAGGTCTGCTCTGGCCCGCGTTATCGCCGGTGGCCGCGCCGGCCGCAGCGAGCGCAGCGCTCTTGGATGGCGCAGGTAATGGCATGCTTTTCAGGTCGTCGAGGATTTTCTGTGTACGCTCCGTGTTCTTGATGAACCACCCCGCGTACCGCCTGCCGATCGTCGACTCTGCGATATGGACCATGTTCTACGAAGATACAATCGATTAGTCGTGTCCTCGCACCACAGAGCGCGCACAGCGTACCTCGTCAATAACAAAGTTAAGATCGCTCGTCGTGATCGTCTGGCCCTCCAGCAGATTTGTGCCCTCCGTGCCGGGGACGCGGCTGATGCTGCGGCTCGCCTGCTTCAGCACCATCATCTCCTGCACAAGCTCCTCCTCGTCCGCATCGAGGAAGTTCGCGAGCTTCTTCGCGTCGAGGCTCGTGTACAGCTTGAGGAAGCTGCGCAGCGTCGGCACGGGCAGTTGCGCCGCCACATCGGCGAGGAACAGCTCAAGGTGACGCTGGGTCGCGTCCGCCGTGGCAGAGCTCGCCGACTCCTCCTCTTCGGCAGCTGCGCTGATCAGAGCGTTGATCGCACTGGGGTCATCGTACGGCGGCGGGTTCGCGATGATAAATTTCGGGCAAGCGTACACGAACAGCTCCTCGAACGCCGCAAGGGCGTCGGCGCCACCGCGCGCCATTTTGGTGTATTGCTCGCCGTAGCGCTCCTTGGCGATGTTGGCGATGTTGTCGTCCAACCGACTGGGTGAGAGCGCGTGGCACATGGCAAACAAGGCGTACATCCTATCGGCGGTTTTGCTGATCTGGTCGTATTGATAACTGCGAGTGTGGTACTGGCGCATGCGCATAATGAAGTTGAGGATGGTGACAAATGTACGGATGGCGTCGGGGTAGCGGCGGAGCATGATGTAACAGAAACCGACGTAGTAGTAGGTCGCGACATGGCATGCGGTCACCCGGGTGAAGGGCGACTAAGGATGGTCAGCTGGTGCAGCCAAGAGAATCATTGACGCATACTTTTTGGTTCAACTCAACGCTCTCCATCACTTTCAGGCCGAGTGTGAAATCCCCGAGGTGGACGTGCACCCGCAGGAGACCAACAATGCTGAAATATCCGAGCATGCGGTAAAGGGGGCGCTGTCCGTATTCACCGACAATCTCACTGTTGGAGGTAAGACCACAGTCGTATCCACGAAAACATGACGTACGCAATTTCCTCGGCAGATTTTCCTTCGCGTTGCGCAACCATGTACTCGTTGATTTTTGACTTTTGCATGAGGGAGTACAGCACGTTTAGCACGCTGTACGAGCTCCATACCTAAGAAACATTCAGAGAACATTCAGCTGAATCCAAGCTACACATACGGGTCCACCGTCAGCCAACATCATCAGCTCGTCTGGAGTTTTGGTGGTGACTTTTGAGCGCCACGTGCAGAAAACCTGGTATTGGTAGATGAATTCGTCGATGATATCCCAGAGCCATTGTTCAGGAAGCTCGAGCTCAACGGGACCATCGGAGTCTGGAGCACAGTCAGCACA
The DNA here is from genome assembly GCA_016801325.1 of Hypholoma fasciculare. NCBI lineage: Eukaryota > Fungi > Basidiomycota > Agaricomycetes > Agaricales > Strophariaceae > Hypholoma > Hypholoma fasciculare. The sequence continues at coordinate 8,292 of JAEKIV010000722.1, forward strand.
ACGTCACACGGTATGCGTCTGGACGCACTGAGAAGATAGTTGAACAGCTCGCAACTGTTCTCGTACGAGTGGAAGCGGTCGTCGATGTTTGGTTGGAGGCGCGAGTATACGTGACGGTAGTAGAGTTCACGGTAGAGGATAAGGAAAATGGGATCTACGGGTGGGTAAGTTGGTTACAAGTGAAATCGAGAGCTCTGCACTGCTCACCGTCATTGACCAACGGCGCGATAAGTTCAGCCTCGGGCCACTCCGTCTTTGCGTAGAACTTTTCCGTGTACTTGTTCCACCCGCTCTCGTACGCCACTGTGATCTCTGCAAGGTTGTTTTCGAGCACGGCTTTGTGGAAGTGGACGATGAACTAGATGTGCGATAAGATGAATGTATGGTCTACGCGTCGGGCAACCAACGCACGCTTTTAACGACATCTGGAATTTGGGAGAAGGCGGCTTGCTGAGCCATGTGCTGTTGCATCGCAATCAGGGTCGACTCATCGATTTGCGGTTGGTGCATATGGACGGCTGCGTTGAGAAAGAGTCAGATGGATGTTGTTGAAATCTCGAAATTCTACTTACACTCTTCGTATTGAACAGTCGGGTCGTAATTTCCCATAGCGATGCTAAGATCGACATCGCCTTCGATATCTTCCTCTGCGTTCCAGAGAGACAGACGTTGTTGAGCCATTTTGTTGTTCAGAAGCCGGGTTAGAAGTGCTGAAGGACGAAATTTGAGTTTCGCGGCATTTGCCGAACCTTCTTCTCTCCCACCGCCACAGCACACTGACCGTCCGGATAGCCAAAAAATTTCACGGAGCAATAACATTACAAACAATATCGTCGAAGAGCGCACATTATTAGTGAGAGAAAGTAGCTATGTAATAATACTCTAACTGTGCTTGGGTTTTCCATGGCCCTTGCGTCGCTCGACTCCCGCACGGCTCACGGAAGATACGGCGGAGACAGATGTCTTCAACTCGTCCGTATTCGTGGCTCCGTTCGTTCCGTTCACACCCTTCAACGCCCTGTACGCCTGCATTTCCTTCTCCGCCGCCTCTGCCACCTTCTTGATCTCATTCTCGGCGTCAACCATCGCCTGCTCTTCCGCCTGCACACGGCGACGCGCCTCGCGCCGCTCACGGCCCCGCGTCACCATCGGCTTCGGTTCCAGGTCCGCGAAGAGGTACTTGCACACCACCTCGACGATGTAGCACCCCACGAAGTCAATAGTCATCGATGCGCACAGCCGGAACTTGAAAGAGTCTGCCATCTCAACGATCTGCAGCCAGCGGTTCAGCTCGGGCATGAAGTCGGTGGCACCGGAGAACGCGACAGCGCTTGCACCCAGGAGGCCATACCAGAGCGCCTTGTTCTCGCGAATACCTTCGCGGAAGGGACGACCCTACCGATATGTCAATATACGGTTTCCAGTGTTCATATGAAAACATACCTGGAAATTGATCGTAAACGTCGATACCTGCTGCGACAGGCCCAGCAGGTAGATAGCCGTGTTCAGCAAGCTTGGCTCGAACTTGGCCTCGAGATCTATGGGGCCCGTCCGGGGCTCGTAGATACCTGATAGGTTCGTAATGTACACCATTGTTGCGATGTGCAAGGCAAATTGCAGGAGGACAGAAAGCAGCACGTAAAAGTTGAAGATGTTGCCGAGTGGGCGTTCCTTGGACAGCTTCTCAACAGGCTATGGCCAAACATCAGTTTTGTCCTCTGAAAAAGCTTTACATTACGCACCTTTGCTCTCGAGATACACAAGAAGCACACGGACATCAACATCCCGGTGATAGTCACTTGGTAATCACCAAACTTGATACCATCCAAGTACTGCACACTCAAGCTCCACGCCGTGATCAAGCAGTTCAACGCGAGGATCTTGTACATCTGGATAGTAGCAACGAGCGTACAACGTCCTTGGCGGATGATATGCGTGACTAAAAAAAATCTATCAGATCATGAATGACAACACACACGAAAGGAACTCACTGGCAGAGACATAGGACAGCTTCGAAGTAAATGGCGCGGCGCACGATGCATCACCCAATTTGATCTTAGGGACATCCTCATCGCCCTCCATCTCAGACATCTTCTCAGTGATGGACGTAAGGTCGAACTGTACCACGATCAGAGCTAATCCACATGACAGTAATCAGAGCACATACTTTTTCCAGCGGGTTCTTCTTCCGTGCCGTTTGCAGTGTCTCCGCCGCTTTTTTCTGGGCTTCTACTGCCTCAGGCATGAGGTGCGCAATAGCTGGCGGTACAGGTGGCGGAGGCTGGTTGAACCGCGCCGAGATGCTCAGCTGGCTCTCATATACCTTCTTGATTCGTTCTAGCCTTTGCCTCTCAGCAATTTTCTCCAGATCCTCTTTCGTCCCGTCAAGCAACGCAACGCCAATGTGTGCCTGCTTCAGCGCGCCGACGTCGTTCGTTCCGTCGCCCGCCATGAGCGTAATGTACCCGAGCGTCTTCAGAGTTGTGAGGATGTACTCCTTCTGCGACGGCGACACACGCGCATATACCCATGTGTTCTGCACGAGATCGTTCCACGACGGCCGGTTCTCAAAGTGCCGCATCGCAACGCCCGTCACGCAGATATCGTACTCATCGAAGAGGGCCTGGTCGAAGGGTGCAGTCACGTCGACGGGAATCACTTTGCGTTCGTCCACCGTGCGCCAGACGAGGTCTGCGGAAGGTCAGCATACATAGAAAATATCCAAGGATGGGTACGCACCTGCGTCGTGCTTAGGGTTTTCAGCCAGATCCAGAATGAGCGCCTCCCGGTCGACGATTTCGACTTCACGCGCAACGTGAACAGCGGTCAAGGGATTGTCACCCGTAATCATAACACACTAGAGAAAGATTGAGTGAAAAAAACCTCAGGTTCAAACCCCAGCACTCACGCGATGCGATGAATCCGCGAGCATCTTGAGTGTCTCTACAGCGTCCTCCTTGAGCGGACAATGGAACACCAAAAATCCAGCAAACGTAAGCTGACTCTCGACCTCCGACCGAGGGAGCTTGTTAATCTACCAAAGTAATCAGCCTAACTTCAGATCACCAATAAAGGTGCATACTTCGTCCGTCTTCAGTGCATCCATCTCTTTCATACCCAGAGCAAGCACGCGACTTCCCTGGCGAGTGTACCATTTATACGTCTCGTCGTAGTCCTTCGGCACCACTGCCAACATCGTCCGGATCGTCTCCGGTGCACCCTTCACCGCCGCCACAAGTTTCCCACCCGGCAAGCTCGAGATAGTGGACATGCGTTTGAGTGCCGAAGAGAACTGGAAGCGACGGCGGATAGTGAGTGTAACCTTGTATGCAGAGTCATTGCCAGGGGTAAGGACGTCGCCCTTCGCTAAATTCCACTCGAGAGCATCCAGCGTGGTCTTCTCCATGGGGTCGCCGACCACGGTACCGTCGTCCAGTTTGACGAGAGCATGTGCAGCCGCCAGACACAAGGTAGTCTCCCGGGATGTTTCTTTGACACTGATAAGCTTCTTGTGGTCGGCGGCACTTTAAGAAAGATGAGATTTATAGCGCGTAAATTATCGACTAACTTACTCGACGCCAGCTACACCTTCAAGGACCAGGTTCTCGGCAGTAATCGTACCTGTCTTGTCAAAGCAACATACGTCCACGCGACCAGCGAAAGGAATGCGGAATGGCTCAGTACAGAAAATGGCTAAGATACAGTTGAGCTAAGACATTGGCATTGATTGCGACCGACTCACCATGCCTCGAAAGGGCTACCAATGACGCGTTGACGGCAAGCGAAAGTTCCATCGGCAGCTCGGGTGGAACGACGCTTGTGATGATGAGAATACAATCGAGGAGTAACTTGCTCTTTTTCAAGTCGCGTTCGATACCTGAAGATATTCAGATACAACTAAAGGCGAAAATGCAGCGTAATTACCTTTCGTCCACACATACCAGCTCGCAGCAATAGCGAAGATGAGCAGGAAACCGATGAATAAGAATGACTCCAGGTTGTTCGCAGAGACGCGTTCCGTGGAGAAGATCATAGTCCTGACAAGTTGTCCCTGCGCCGTGCCGAATCCTGTGCGAACGATGACGCCGAGACAGCCACCATCCGGGGTCTTGATTGGGGACTCGATTTCGGCTGCGGACGGAAAGTGTAAGTCAGTCTGCTGGCGCATATATATAATTCCATACATGATTTAGCAGCTTGGAGGATCTTCGTCCCACTGAATAACACAGCATTCTTGTGTGCGCCATCTACATCTAGTTTTTCCGACGCTTCTAATAGTTGAATAGATTCCTTGAGAAGCGGGGTTGACTCTCCAGACAACATGGCCTCGTTCACAATGCATGTGCCATTTACGAGGAGGACGTCAGCCGGCACAGTGGTTTCGGCGCCAACGCGTACTAACGGGACGCATTAATATTTTGTTTGATAAAAATCATAAGGCTCACCAATCGAAACAATGTCACCGGGAAGCAGCGTATCTGTCTGTATTTCAACCCATTTCTTGTCCCTGTAGCATTTGATGGGATAGGGGACAACGGACATCGTTCTAAATTCGGTCAGCGTGCGCACACGCTGTCAAGCGGTCAGAGGATGCGGAGCATACGGATAACGAATTGCATACCTGCCAGACGACGGTGCACTCGAATACAACAAGCATAAACAGGGTAAACAGGCTGTAGTACCAGTACTCGTCGAGCATCCACAATGCGACGCAGAATATTTGGAAAACGAAGAACGGCGCAGTCGCATGCTCACTGAAAAGCTCGGTGAAGGAAGGAATGGGGATGTTAAACTCGTTGCCGCCGTAGAGGCTCTGGAGGTCGGGTAGCTGCGAGTTCGTTAGGCCCTTAGTCTGCAGGAATGTGCCCAATGGAGGGTTGCCGGAGGAAGGGTATGCGAGCCGTCCGAAAGTCAGCGGCGAGGTGGTTACGACGGAATAGGTGTCGCGCTGGTAGCTGAATGTGTACGAAGTCGGATCCCCAAGTTTTTTCTTGTCAATTCTGACTATGTCGCCTTGCCCGCGGTGGGCGAAGGGGACGATCCGGATGCAGTCCGCTTCTTCAATGGAGTGCGCCTACAAGAACATAATTCCTTAGTATTCAGCAGCGCAGTGGCGCGACAAGCCGAGCACCTTGTTGGTTGTGATCCACGCACGCGCTCCGGAGTTCCACTTGGTAATTAAGAAGCTCAACGCGTGGCCAGCTCCGAGTGTGACACAGGCGAGGAAAGTCCATTCCTCACTGACGATCCATTCGTCATATTTGACGTAGTACGCATATGCGAGCAGCGGGTAGAATGATAGGAATGGGATTCCGTAGATGTGCGTGTACCAAGGTATAGATATGTGCAGGCTCGCCCTTTCGATCTCCGGAGAAACAACCTTGACAGAGGCCCTAGATAGCAAGTCAAGATCAACTAAACGGAGACAATATGAACCACGTACATGCCGAAAAACGACCGGCTAAGTATACTCTCTCGTATACACTATGTGGTGGAGGACTTGTAACGTAGTGTCGCCAGCGGAAATTGGAGACGCCGACGTGGAAACTAGCGCCGCGTGACCGCTGACGGAATCATCCCGTGACGGAAGACACGCCTTCGGCATGAATTCCTGGCACCGGAATATGCCGACGTAATGTATACCTCCGGAAAATTAAGGTTCAGCCACCCAAATCTGCGTCGCCATCGCCAGCCCTAGCGTCTTCAGCACCCCCTCAAGACCCCTAACGATGGCGAGTAGACTTACACTCCGCAATTTAGACGCGCGTAGACTTACTAGACGCGCCTCTTAGCCGAAAGAAATCCGAGATATCAAGCAGTTCATCAAAATTACGCAGAGGAAGGATGCGTCTCGTGCGTTTAGGACCTTTATCCTTGGAGAAACAACGGTTGACCGTACGTAAATTTCGTAGAGGCACGCATAAAGAAAATTCCCTCCAAGGTCGCCAATGGCAAGACCCAGACCAAGTTCAAGGTTCGCTGCTCACGGTACCTGTACACACTATCCGTGGACGACCCAGAAAAGGCCGAGAAGCTCAAGCAGAGCCTGCCCCCTGGTGCGTGTGGGTTTTATGGTGGAAATCGGCACAGAAATATTGACCATACCTGCAGGTTTGACCGTCGTCGAGATCGACAAGCCCAAGAAGAAGTAATTTTGCAGCATTTTCGCATCAGGATTTCTTGAGGGATGGGCGTCGCGTTATGAAGCATGTATATAGCCCTTGGGGTATGAGCACACCCAAAACATATGCATGTATGTAAAACATTCTATGCCGCGCTACTATTAAGTTGGTCTAGATTCCAACGCCATACCCTACTTGAGAGCAATATATTCGCATCGAAACACCTCGTGTCTGGTCCGTTCATTGGTGTTCGGGTTGGGTGGGATCCCGTTTGAAGGGCTTACTGTGGACTGAGTGTTTTGACAATCTCAGAGCTATCCATCATTGACACCACCGCATCACGAAAACATCGCAGAACACGACTATGCATGGCTCAAATGCGGTTAATTGAGTCCCTTCGCATATCTTTTGCAACCTCTAGCTTCGTCTTGCGTCCGTATGAGGTTCAGAGCGAGGATCTAGGTTGCGATGGGTTCAGCGAAGCTGGCCCGGAACGCAGACAGAACGGAGCTGCTCACCTCACGAAAACATTGCAGAACACGATTACGCATCGCTCGAAAGAGTTCAATTGAGCCCCTTCGCACATGTTTTGCACCCTTCCTTTCCCTGGCGACCTTCCTGTATCTTTCAAAATATCTGGGCTTTTGTGAAGCGTTGGGCAAGTCGCCTCGTCTACGTTAGCACCTGTCTGACAACATTAGAGTTGACAGAAGATTGCTATGAGATCCTTTTCCTTCACATTCTGTATGTGCATTGATGAAGCATTTTCAGCGTTCACATCTTTATGTACACCGCCAAATGTACAGTATCTAGTGATCACGTTTCTCAATTTTGCTAGGAACACATATCAATGCACATGATGCACCGAT
>JAEKIV010000723.1:0-15186 GCA_016801325.1 Hypholoma fasciculare
CATCGGGAAATTGAGGGCCCGTAGGCAATTTTTATCATTAGTCATCCTGCTTTGAGCTCCTGTTTTGTCAAATATGGTCTTATAGGCGTATATTTGTGGGCTTCATGACATGCTGATCGTGACCTACAAATTTAATTCCTGTAGACTTTGATACAGCCATGTGCGTCGGTTACAAGAATTGGATTAATTTATTATGTAGTCCACCTCTTGTTGGACCCTAGCCAACCATGACCATTAATATAAAAGAGTTGCAATTGATTTGACCGGTTTATCTACATAAAATATGTCTTCCTCAATATGATAGACGACTCAAATTATTCTGGGCCTTGATAATGAAATCTAACATGGCCATAAGAGTTAAGTTTGATTGTCATACATGTCTCATTCTTGTTGAACTTAGCCAGCGATGACCATTAATATAAAAGAGTTGCAATTGATTTGACCAGTTTATCTACACAAAAGCAGCCTTCCTCAATATGATGAAAAACGCAAATTATTCAGAGCCTTGATATTGAAATCTAACACGGCCGTAAGAGTTCAGCTAAATTGCCATACATGTCTCAGTCTGGTTGAACCCTAGCCAGCGATGATAACAATTTGATCAGATCTACAATGATTTAGCGAGCCTAGCTTCGCTAAAGCCCCCTTGGGAAATTCGATGTTAACATTGTATTCTTCAAAATGAGGATAAGTTTATTCAAAATAATAAGAAGAATTTCACAAAGTAACATTTACGTGGGCCTTGTTCATCCATTTTCTTGTTACTTTTCACCTCGTTCTTACAAGTAGGTCAAATGTATTAGACAATAGTATCGTACATTAGAGGCAGATCAGCTATTAGAGAGTGGGCTCCACATATAAATTAGTATGCATGAAGGGAGAAACACGATTATTACATATACTACAGGGAAAGAAATCTTACGGTATACTACAGATAGCAAGCGTCCTAGTAGCAATACCGCCCGAATGCTCGCGTCCGTCGCGCTGCGCCTCCCTGGCATGTGCTAGTGGAGACCGACATGCTCACGCACATAGGCGAACAACTGCGACCCTTCAATGCCGCACTTGTCTACATTGTTCAAGTTGTCCCCAATCGCACGCTCCCGCACGAGGCGCATTCTACGCGGCATCGCCCCGCGTTCCTCACATCAGTCCAACTATGCTGGAAGTGGTGAAAGTCAAGGCTAGGGTTGGGCTAGGGTAATCGCCACCTGCTCGCAAACTGGACAGCCTATCGAATAGGATGGTCTGCTCAAGCAGACAACCACCCCAGTGGTCGATAGAGGTCCCCTGCACCGCTAAGAGGTTGTCTAAACCTCAATCACCGGGTCATAATGGTAGATATTCCTAGATATACAATACATGATCATTATTGATATGATGTGTACCACTGGCAAACCCGCATGACCATAAATGCTTCAAAGGCGACTCGGATTGCCAAAATGAATGATATGTAAATGAGTAATGAGTTCGGTAAGGACTTCGTACCACAGTGCCACTACTACGAAAGTGATCAAACAGGAACTTCAACTTACAGTTGCGGCGCGCTCTGGCCGATATGTGTGGTATAGTTCTAAGCTTTCTTCGTCTTCTTCATCAAAGGTCGCATCGTCGCTGTCGTCTGCGGTACTCGCGTCCGAGTCTAATTCCTCCAGGATGTCAACATCATCACATCCCGTATCTTGTGGGTCTGAGATTTCAACGTGCTCCGCATTTTCACTGTGTTTCTTTTTGTCGGCGTCGCTCGCATTTGAACTCGATTCTGCTGTGAGATCGACACCAACATCGCCCGTATCCTGTGGCTCCGGGATTTCTAGGTGCTCCCCGTCTGCAGTCTGCTTCTTTTTGCTGGCGGCGCTCGCATTTGAACTCGATTCCACTGTGATGTCCTCGCCGACGTTTCCCGTATCCCGCAGCTCCGAGACTTCGTACTGCTGATCATTTTGATTCTGTTTCTCCCTCTCGCCCGAGCCTGCGCCGCCAGAGACGTTGGAAGTTTGAGTGGTCCGGGAGCCGTCAGATGGGTCCCCCTCCTCTGTACCGTCAGCCTCACAGTTTGAGGATGTCGCTGGGTATACGAGTTGCTGGGAGTGAACCTCCGGGCCGTGAGAGTAGGTATGGCCAACACCGAGGCCCCAATGGTATCGCATAGCCATATCACGATCAACAAAACTGTGATGATTTCAGCGAAAAATTCTGTGGACGCAGCGATGAGAAGTTGTCGCACCGGTTGACATAGTAGCCATTCCAGTCATTAACATCCCTCGGTGTAAAGATATGGCCAGTTTTCTCTGAGTCGTTCCTTCCAAGAGAAAAAGCTGGAATTAAATGGCAACCCCTGAGAACAAGAGTAGGATCAAGTAGACCATAGGCGTCCTCATTGGTTGGTGGCGGAAAGGATAATCGATCGAGGCGTAAGGATTCCCAGGTAGAAGAAAGCCCGGGCAATGTTCGGGTCTCGTCGAAGCAAAACCAGCGCACATGCAAGAAATCAAAATGCATCGGCTCATACCCCTTCATGCCTGGTCCAATATAAATGACATTGACGTGATAGATCCCGATTACACGGCCGTAGAGAAAGGGGTGTGCGGCGGCCGTGTTACTTAAGGAATTTGCAGCGTCAGATTTTAAATCGGAGAGCAGCATGATGTCGCAATGCGACGTTCTAGGGTTTATGACATCTTCTGATCGGCGCACGTCGTACGTTGTGTGATAGAAGCGCGCCAGTTTGTGAGCGAACACTCGATTATCCTTGATTATGACAGCGTTTCGCGCCGTCTCTGTCAGGCTAGTTTCCCCAAAGCGATGTACGTCAATTTTGAGTAGCGCAAGAATTCTAGGAAAGAGGTGGTCCTTCAAACGCTTCGCAAAATCCTGCGGGTATTTTTTTTAGTGAACTTATATTGGATTGGCTTATCCCATGCAGCGAAATACCTTGGTAGCAAGACTGCCATACTCTCCGGGAAGAGACCCAATGTCAAGGGCATGATTCTGAGTCTTTCCGATGTGGTAACTGGCGGTACTAGGCACTGACTCCGGCACTTTTTCGTGTTCTAACACCTCGCGCTTTCTAGTGAAATCATCAAGTTTCTGCCGGATTCGGCGGATACGAGTCTGGCGCCGTTCAATGCGACTTAGCTGCAATTCAAAGTCCTTGCGACTTGTACGAAGGTAGCGAGATTTTGGAGAGCGATGCTCCAGCTCCATCTAAGAAAATTTGAGACCAGGAGTGTGCGATTAAGAATCAAAATCCCTGTACCATCTCCGTTGAATAGGAATCAACAGTTCCGTTTTGCCTGATCATTTCCACGTAGTCTCCGAGGGAGTGGTCCTTGTAAGTATTCAGGTTGAGGACTCTGCTTTGCTTTCCAAAGTTAGTTTTCAAGTTTGAGGCACCTTCGGTCAATGAAGACTTAGTGGCCGCTGCTGTCGCAGACTTTTTTGTTGCTTTTCGCACCCGAGCTGACACTTCACGATTGAGCTCCTTTGTGTTGAAGCCTTCACGTGTTGTGTCACGAAAATTCCTCAAAAGTCCGCCAAGTCGTATTGTGACTGATTTTAGGACTTCAAGAGAAAGTTCTGTGTGTTGCCGAAGCTTGGCTATAGCATGCCAATGAGCTAGCGTAAATAAAACATCCAGTAAATCCTTGTTGTGTGGTTCTGGAAGAAGACCCTCGAACACTGGTATGGAGCACTGATAAGAAAAGGTTTAGAGTCATTTTTAAGCGAGTGGGCTGTACCCACTTGAAGAAGATTCTCATAATCTCTCGCCCCTAACTTCTTCAACTCAGATACATTGTTTGTGAATTTCCTTATGGAGTCGCGCCCGAAGGTAGGGACAGCGCGAAACCTGATTGAGATATGAAATCAGCATATCGTTTCTTGAAGTAAAACCGGCTTACCTGTTGTCCAGCTTATTTGTAGCGCCATCAATACTTTGCAATATTCTCAGTAGGTGAATAAATATTTTTTTCCAAACCCCAAGCTCGAATTCATGCAAAAAGTCCACCAGAAATACCGAGAAAAAATTAAACCCGAAGCAAGAAAGCCGAGAAGAGAACGCATTCTGTCAAGCGGATATTAGCCCCAAAATTCTTGAAAAATGTGAACAATAATAGTAAAACCTCGGTTGGTACCAGCGATTCTTCTTTTAGCACGTTATCAACAAAATTGCTGTCGACGGTACGATTTTGATCATAGATTATGTCACGAGCATTTGAGATCTTGACCCTGTATTGCAAGGTATCCTTCCTCGCAAGAGTCACTCGCTGGCGTTGATCAGATTTTGTTCCCAGCTGATCGGTGCAGTGCTTTGGTACAAGACATCGAGGGCATGGACAACCTCCCATGCTCCGGATGCTAGTGAGATTAACTCTGTGACATTATCAGAGATTGTATCATTATAATAGCATCAGAATTTAGACGTACTTTTCTGGGTAGTCAGCTGAGTAGGAAAATATTCGAAGATAAAAACGTCGCTTCTTGCCATCACAGCACTCTATAATCACTCCATGCTCATATGCTTCCAGAAAATCATTGTCAAGGAGTTCTTTCCATTGAGCATGAAAATATTCCCTGTGGAAATGCGTCATAAAAGCACTGCTAGGGCCCTTTCCATCTGAATGTGACGCTACAAAGTCCTTGAATTCAGCTGGTACCTGTAGCGTGATTAGTCTCCGAATCGATGAATTGACATAAAGCTGACTTACCTTGCGAAAAAATGCAATATGATTACAAAGTTTACAGGTTGGCTTGCATCTGCGATACTTCGACTCGTTCGCAAAATACATATAACAAGGCCACAATGCAGCAGTCCCGAAGGAGGTAAGATGGGTGCTGTCTGATCCAAACATGAGGCCAATCAAGACTCGCGGCAGTGAGCATCCAGGTTCTCCGTCTGCCTCCTGAAGTTCCTCGTGAGCCTTTAGAAATGCAGGTGATGTGTAAGCCTCCCCGTATACTCTAGTCGACTCGGTTTCCGGCATGTCTCGCCGCTTCCATCGCAATTCGTACGGCTCTAGGTGAAAATGCTTGAAATCATGCGGATTTGCCATCTTCTCCCTGAGCACCGAAACAATACTGCGGTGGCGGAATGGTGGAAGCGTGTATTGAATGCTGCCTGGCACAGGTGTATTTTGGTGAAAAGGAACAGGTAATGATATCGCAGTTTGGATCCACCCAGCGTCTGGTTCATCGAACCACAGGCTTTCTGAGGAGTCAGACGACATTCCAAGGCTGCTGTTGAGGGCATCCCAGGAGATACCCTCAATATCCGCTGGGTTAAAAGATTTGTCGCAAATAATGTCCATTAGTTTCTTAAAAGACTCCTTCGTTTTTTGGGTGCCCCCATTCCAATACCATTCACCGAGTAAAAACGCGTTTTTGTTGGGATACGGTTTAAAAAGAGATTCCGAACCCCCACTGCAAGAATTTTCAAGATCGTTGGTTGCCGGATCAGGTATATCAGAGAGTTGGGCTTCTGCTTCAGGATCATGAGAGGGGAAATCGACAGCGTGGTATTGTCGGAAAAGGCCAAACTTATTACGCGGAGTGATCTTCAAATCTCGGCTTGGACGGGGTTGTGAGCCTAGAGCAGAGCGTGGAGTAGAGCTTGCTGGCATTGATTCTACAGGAGGCAGGCTGCGCAATGGGGCCGGTTCTTCATTTCGGAAACGCAGCGGGAGTCTGCGATTTATTCGACGTGGCCGCCTCACTGCAATGGGGAGTGAATCGTCACCCCCTAATTCCTCCCCAGCAACAGACAAAGCAGGATCAATCTATGTGAATTCAAAGGCTTAGCAAAACAATGCTGCATTTATAGAAACCTCTGGTGCGCTTACTTCCATGGTATGCCCGATTTCCTCTAAGTTGGGCTCCAGGAGCGGCGGTTGAGCAGCGGGAGGTTCGTCGAGGCGGGCTTTTTTTCTTCTGTATTTCTCCTTTGCCAGGTCTAGAGCGCTTGCCAGCCGCTTTTTCTGAGGTCGACAGCTACGTATATGAACACTGTAGGCGTTCGATTGCAAAAATGTTCGACCACAGGCTGGGCAATTCAGATTCGGATTTGAAGGGACATCGAAAGTTGCATCGGCATGCCAGATGAATTCGTCCATTGCACTGGAGCAATTTCAAAGTTATTTAGACTTGGTGATAGTTATCAGCCAACCTATTGCGGAGGGGTGAATACCATACGGAGAGGCTTGAACAACTTCACTTACGATATGAGTGCACTGTGCTAATAAGGTAACCATGACCCAACCATGACCGCAGCAGTAGCCTCCAACTCGGATACAGAAGCAGGCCGCTTAGTACTAGTGGGCTGCGGTGGCTGTGGAAACTTGAAGGTTATTTACGTTTAGTATATCTTCGACTTTGCGACTCATTAAAGCACAACGTTGCCTCTGAATTACAGCTAGGATATTTTGACAATCAAATTTAGGAAGTACCAGCTTTATCATTACTTCCTTCCAAAAGTAAAGGATATTGGCAGAAAAAGATAGTAATTCTATTATATTGCATTAGCAAGTTCATATACGCTAATACACAACTAATTAGAATACTTAAAACGGAATCCATACAGACCGGGTCACTATATGCGGATGTAAACGGCGCAAGGACCGTCAGTTACTCGGCGTGAAGAGGTCTTTGTATGAGAACTAACAGTTATCCTTATGCTGGGACAATAGGAAGGCAGCGGCACGCGAGCGGTCTCCTGGAGTTCCTGAGGGACGGAGAAGTGAGAAGTAGCACCAAATCGCGCTTCGCCAGTAGTGTACGTGTGTTGGGATGTGATCCTGGATACCAGAGGAGTGAGATAGCGGGGCCGGTGTTCACGAAAGTAAGTTGGTTCAAACAGGCAGCGCGGCGGCATCTAAGAGCCGTGTATGACGTCGTGGTACCGTTGTCAGTTGGTAGAGGTGGCGAGGGAGTTGTCCAGGAACAGTACCGGTAAGGCTGGTGTGGTTCGGAAACTGTAGTGGTTGCTTGAGATCAGCACGGGCCCATACGCAACAAAATCAAAGGTACATACTTGCACTACGCTTCCATTGTCGCTACTCGTGTCTCCACTGGTGCTCGGCGCTGATTTTTCCAACACATTATAGGCAGAATAGGCCAGTTTTCGATGCCAGCAATAACAATAGGCTGCGTCCATCCCAGTAGCACCAATCAAGGTGTACCTGAATTCTGGAACGTCGGCCGTAACTGTTCAGTAACAAATACATGCCAGCGAGCGAGGATTTAGGCGAATGGATGACATACCGTTCGGGTTCTGCTCCAATAATGGGGGTCTCAATAGCCTGACGAGTAGGAAGACGCGTCGGAGAAGGACAAGGCGTCAGAGAGGCGCTGTCCCGGGCTCAAACATGAGCAAGGGTTAAGATGGAGGTGGTATGCACGACACTACGATTGGTCCGGTGAAAGCTTCACCAAACAAAATTCGAAAGACTCCCATGTATGGAGTGTGACTGATGTGTGACTCGCTGTAAAGTCCGCGGAGTCGCAGTCACGTCGGTGCGATAGGATTTGCCCAAGATCTGACTCGGTATCAAACTGGCCATTTCAACTCGCCGTGATGCGTCTTACTACCAGCCTGAACTACACGCCTAGCAGGCTTGCTTCCTCGACATATTCACCTAATGGCGGCAGTTTCTCAGTCGGTACGCTACTCGCTCTCTCTTCCTTAAGTGATTTTCAATACCCTTTCCCATCTCGAGCGACAGGAAATTGAATGCACAATTCGAGCCTGGCTCAGTCGGTCATGGTGATCCTAGAGCGCTCGTGTGCCGCTAAGTCAGCACTGGTAATAGTACGACGGTTTGATCACTTTCAGTGGCCCGGATATAGATATCTTATCAACCACATATCATCTCAGGCATGCAAGATGAGGTGTCCGCCCGAAGACGCCGCGCCCCACAATTTGTTCGACATCGCGCGCTTGCGATAAGCCCAGCTAGACTATCAAACTCTCACAATACTGAAGAACTCGAAGCACATTCTGATATACCGACTTTACAAAACACATACATGCAATACGATCTACTTGTGTGACTTACCTGTGAGTTGAAACCGCTCTCTACCTACGCCGGCCCCGCCGAAGAAGACGCATTTGCAGCCAAAGAGGCTAACTTCTGCTTCTTTTGTAAGTACACACCGCGCAATAGGGGGAATCGGCGGCCTCCATCGTCGGTCTCGTAAACGTCCCTTGGCGTCAGTTTGCACATCCTAAGAAAGTCTTGCAGGGCTGCTTTGACGGTGGCAGAGGGGCCTAGGTTGAAATTGGTTGCATACGGAGATGGCATGTCCAAACGAGGTGAGCCAGGCGATGTTGCTAGTCCCGCACTCGGGCTGCCAGAGGGTGAGCCCGATGCGGATGGGTTCTGAATCGTCCCGAAGAGAGATGTGGCTGCTGCGCGATTCTCGTTCGAACGGTTGAGGTAACCGAGTGATGCTGACACCATGTTCACCATCGATCGCGGCTTTCGCATTGGTGGCGGAGTGTGGGCACTATCTGGCGTGAGGCTGCCGGGGGAGGGAGGTGGACCGTCAATTCCAGGCAGACCGCCGGCCAACTTTCCAAATTCCCTGAGCGTGATGGCATTGGCCGACCAGACGGACAAGAAAATTGGAGAGAATTCGCCGTTGGCACCTCTGATACAAAACTCGGGATCGATTATGGGAGTAACCTGTCCAGCGAGGATACCAGTACGCAGAGCATGAAGCCGAAATAAGAACTGGAAAATCGTAATATAAATGGAAATTCCTTTGTGGGAATTGCATAGGATCGCTCACCAAAGTACTCGCGAGACTGAAGGCTTCGGCCGTGAAGTGAATATGGTGGTGACGTTTAAAGTACGCATGGACTAGGACGTCGTAGCTGAAGCCGTTGAACAAGCTGCCGGTGAGCATCCGTACCCCGGTGCAGCAGTACAATAGAAGTCGTGCTGGAGCAACAATGAGATAGTCGTGGCTGTCAAGTGAGTTCACGTCCGTCTCAAGAGTGCCGACCAAGAAGAGATCGTTGATGACCGGGGCGAAAGCAAGTCGTTGTAGAGTAGTGTACATCTGCAATTCGTACTCCCGCGGGTCTGGGAAGCGCAGCTTGCATATGTCATAGTTGCCCATAACTACGAGTGAATGCACTTCCAGCCTATTGATCATCGCCGCCGCGGTTTGAGTGATCTGGCAAAATCGTAAGTACTAAATTATCGCTGCGTTTAAACATCTCACTCACAAAATCTCTGATTAAATAGAACGTGTACAGGCCACCCGGGTCCTCCAAAATCTTGCTAATCGTCGAGAAGTCGCAAGCTTCGATGTTCAGAGAGTGCGTCCTGCCCACGAGATAACTAAAAATTTCCGAACTACATATACTAGCGTAAAGGTTAACGAGGGGCTTGACACTAGAGCCGATCCCGACCAGGATTTGCTCGGCATGCTGATTCACCGTCGTCGAGGAAATATTGCCAGAAAGAAACTTGAGAGATAGAGACTCGAGGACGATGTCGAGAAGCAGCGAGATGAAGGCCCAGACCTCCTTGATAGTGATAGTATCCTGAAGGTCGTTGGCGACGAAAGAAGAGAACTCGGGGATGAAGGTCGGGCGACATTTTTCGATTTGTTCGTAGATCACAGTGAAGGCCGTGACGGACAGGACATTTCTCCAAAACTTGTGAAGCTCGTACAGATTGCGAGCGGGTTTCCCAGCCGTTGTCTGAGCCTCCTAGGTGATCGGTTCATCAATGTCAGCATTTATTCGCAGCATAAAATTGAAGGAAATACCTCGTTGAATACGCCGCATAAACTAAACGGCCGAGGCGCAGCAGGATGCGGCATGGTTGGGTAGGTCTTCAAAAACTGATATTCTGCTTTAGTTTCGAAGTCGAAGGTCGAGTTCTGGTCGACATAGATACAGTGAACAGCGTGAAGAACCCCTGGGTCGGGAGTCAAGTTGGATGTTAGGGTATTGTCCTCCTGGGGAGGCAGATGGTAGGGATGAAAAAATCTCTGTGGATCGTCCATTGAAGTTGCAGGAAGCAATGCGAACTTTAGCGATTTCGACGGTTTCTTTTGTAGCGTCGACTCGGATGGCTGTTCTTATCTTTTCATCTTCAATTCGAGTAACTAATTGGCAATGATGGACCGCTGTTGTGGACGATTGACCTTTCAACGTAAGATTTCGCTGTCAAACAAATGCGGTCTCGGGACAGCTATGGCTGCTCCTCGGCTATATCATAATGTCCATGAGCAACAAAGGGGTGTTATCAGAAGGCGTCACTGCCTACAGTAATTATACCAAACGGTGAGCTAACAGAGTCATGAGACGAGGTCTTCTTCAACGCTGCCAATGAGTCAACGTATATTTGATAACAGCCAAAACACGCTCAAGGCTAGTGCTTTTTGGGCGTTATAGGATTTGGAGGCAACACGAAGCAAGTGTCTGCCGTGAAGAACCAGAATTACTGGCGATCGTTCATGAGAATAACCGCAGACTGCCGCGTCGTCGCAACGTCGAAGGTCTACTGCAGAGATCTGTAAACCGATTTCTGGATAATCTATTCAGGGCCACCTGAAGACTGCGGCGGACTAGCACGATGGCTAAGCACAATACTACGTACTCTGAACACCAATCTCCGCCGTTTTATCTTTACACTGTAAGTTTTTGCACCGCCAATGAACTAGATCTGAGTCGCGCAGCGTTCCACAAATTGCTCTTGCTCATGGCATATGCGGCAGGGCAAATGTATGGTGATAGGCTATAGCACCCAACGCAAGGTAGCAAAGGAAATAGCATCGACTGCGTCACTTACCTACCTTCAAGCAGGTGCCATATCAAGGCATTCCGATGGGTTCGTCATTCGTCTACTATTTTACCCACTCAGGCTCCACCGCTTCTAAAAAATCAGGATAACTGCGATATCAAGGGTAAATATTTTAGTTTGAAATTGGACACGATGGAAGCGCAGCAGGGAGCGGAAATTAACTGGTGTTCAGAAGCACTTGGTGCACCCATGTATTTTCATATTTGCGGCACAGCTCGTCAAATTTCCGAAAAGAAGCATTATCACCCCAATCGTAGACATCAAAGCGTAATAGATGTTACGCTTCGACAAGACGTCGCTTCCGGGTTGAATGCTTACTGCAGGCTGCAGTCACCAAAACCTAGGAGTATGTATGCAGTATAGTCACAAATAATTCCTATCACAAATCAATTACTACAATGGCACAGTACTGAACAAAATTGGACGAACAAACATGAATAAGATAAGATGAAAAATTACTTGTACATAGTTTAGGTCAAGATAAATTAAGCACTCAAGCTGGCGTACGATTGAGGGTATCTCCACGAGAAGCTGAGGTGGTCGGTTACAAACTCGGTTGCTTCCTGCCGAAGTCGCATCGTGGCGTCGAGCATTGGCTGCATTTGGAACAGCAGGTGGCCGTTGCGCTCTAAAAATGACAATCGCCCATGTTTGGAGCTGGGATGTGGTAATGCAGTAATGCCGAGCGAAAGTTCCCGGCTTGCTTCGGTTTCGTCAAGTTTGCTGGTGATGGCTGTGAGAGTCTCGCTGTCGCCATCATACACACGCAGTTTTGCCCGGATTTCTTCTAGATGGAAACCGATCTCCGTAAGGACAATGGACTGTCGTAGTGCTACAGCCTCCCTTGCATCTCTAAGCAGGGAAAACCCGTTTTCGAGAACTCCTTTATGTGCTTGTTCCTTGAGGGAATCCTATGCAGATAGATCATCGTTATGAGTATGGAATTCACGGCCCTGAATATAGACTTAACAGATTGGGCCAAGCTCAACGCTTCGTCTGCTAGGGTGTATACAATTGCTTCAAAAGATTGGGCGCAGGCGTCTGAGGGCGGTGGATTGGAGTTACAGTGGCCCAAGGTAACCGGATAATAGTTGATATCGGGTGACGTGGTTGGAAAAGTCGAGCGACTTGGCTGAAAAAGGAGGGAGGCGGCGGGTCCTTCGGAATGCGAGGAGTCTAGTGGAGGTATGTTGGGAACGTCGTTGGACAATGACGGAGACGGCATGAGCAACGGAGAGCAGAAGTAGGGCGCGCCGCCATCTGATTCATATGCTCCGTCGCAAGGTATGACGTCGTGCGCGATTAACGCTGATGAAGGGACTGTACGACTCGCCTCGGTGTTCTCTTCCAGCGAAGCAAGATATTGCATGTATGCAACGAATGGATTCATACTGGTTGAAATTGGCAAGTGCAAGTTTTAGGCCGGGCGACCCGTACTGTTTAATACGCAAAATCAATTGATATGCAAGGGGTGAGCTTTGAAGTGCAATTCCAGTATAAAGTAGCGTCCAGCTGCCAAGTGATGAGGTTATGAGGCGGGAATCCCTAGTAACTTGAAGATGAGGGCGTGGGTATATCGGAGAGACGTGGCCCTTCAAGTTGACTGCCAGTATACTTGTCTGATGTCAAGTGAGGGACCGCCGGGATGTTTCTCACGATACCGACTCGCTATATGATAAACTTAGACTTGAGCGCATGTCTATGTAGTACTGAAGCTAGCACTGGAGTCCGAATGGCGGCTTGAGGTTGAAATGTAGCGACATGATGCCGGATTGGGGAGAGAGATATATGTTTAGTCCAATTGAATGATAGTTCTGCGGGTCTTCCGAACGTAAGTCAGCCGGTATCAACTTTGAAATTTCAAGGCAGGTGTAGGGGGGCGATGTACCAGAGCGACTTGATAGAACTTTGGGAAATGCATAGATAGCAGAGCTGAGAGAACCCAGGGTTGAATTTTGGAAGCAGGTTTTCAGATATTTTAGCACAATGGACGGTCGGTTGCATAACGTGTATAGAGCGAACGTTCAGTGAAAGCAGAGATGAGCAGAGGTAACTTGAGTTGGCAGAGTGTTCCGAGTATTAGTGGAGAAGTATTAGTAGTGCAAGGTGTAACATGCTGGTGGGAATGGCAACGCTTTTACCAAGTGTCAGGCGCTTTCACAATGCGATCAAGTCCTGTCCGAACCTGTGCCCTGTCCTCGGCTGTTTGCTATGCTATTTCTTTGTCGGCTACTTGGAAATTGTCGTAAGGTGTCATAGCGCAAATCCGGTCGCTAGGTGCGTAACAAGGGCCGGTTCAATAATGATTTCATACAACCCCGTCTACGGAAGAAGATCGCCGCCGACCTCGTATCAACGCAGCTGCTTTTAATAGGCGCACGACACGCGTGTTCTGGCGGAGGCTAATCACTGCGCGATCTGGGGAAATTCGTTTAGTGTGCCATGAATTCGAATGTTCATTCGAAGCTCACTTGGACACCGTTAGCGATTCGCTCTCGGAGACCAGGAGTTCTATATTATCTAGACCGTATTTGGCTGTACCTCCGACTCCGCAGGGATCACAAGATAACTCGATAGGTATTCCGTACTTACCAGTGTACAGTACGAAGCTGCGCCGCCTCCTACATACAGTCAGATCACCTTTGCACTCATGCCAGATCAATATAAATACTGTATAAAGCGAACGACTGACCTCCGCTATTTCAAATTACCAACGCCACCTTCCAATGGCTGACAGTGCACCTACCAACTCCACCGTGACGGCGCGAACTTCAGAGGCGGGTGCTCATCCCAAATCAACGGAAGTCGTTACTATTACATCATCGTTTCAAAAAGGGGAAGGTCCGCAACCTCGTGCACTGAGGCGCCGAGGCGATAAATACACGCTCCCCAGGTCACCCGAGTCACCTACACAGCGTGCAAAACAACTTGGATCCGGAAGCAAGTCCCGCCTAATATCCCCTCTCCACCGGCGTACGAAGGATTGCTTCATATCCGTTGATGGTTCGTCTCATTCACCTCAAAGTAAGACATCAAACTCAACAAGATGCTGATAACTCTGTTTGCATGTATACAGTGTCGCATTTGGTAGTTGAGTCCATCCAGCTTGCAACTGACGCAGCCGCCGCATCCAACTCAATCTGGTCTCCTAGTGAGTGTACTTTGTTTACATATTATTATCTACTTTGACTGAGAAAATTAGTACTATCAGAGGAGCAAACCAAGAGCATGGACGTTCGGCGCACACCCACATTCAACCCCTCCCATAAACACGTCACCGGCTTCTCGCTTTTGCGCAGCTTGGATTTGCACCCCGCTATGGGTTTGGATCCGGCCAATTTCTGGGCTTTATTTTCACGGTGTCAAGTGTGCAACGGCTACATGACGACAAGAACTGTACCGTACCATCAATGCGCGGCTGAGGCCCTTGGTCAGTTGTATTTGCCGCAACACACATGATAAATTATTGACTTTGTACGTAGGCATTTCCGACGGTCCTAGGGCCGACGTTAACTCCTCTCCGACTGTACAGAGAATAAGCTGCCCAAACCTGAGGGATTTAGACGCCCATTTTATCGGCAACCAAGCCGGCGTCTCAGAAGAAGCTTTTCTCGCGGCGTTCTATACTTGCCGGCAATGCGGGAGGTACATGACCCGAAGGATGTCTTCCCCGCATAATGACTCCGAATTTGACACATATTATTCCGGAAAATGCATTTACTTGGCTCAGCAAGAGGCTAACTCTACTTAAAGCAGAGACTTAAATTTCTCAATGAAAATGCCGTTTATCACTTTCTTTTCGTGCAAGATGTCGTAGTGAATAATAGCAACTGATATTTGTGCAGAGTTTCAGGATTCACGAAAAATACTTATAAATAGAGTAGAGGAACGCAGAAACTAGAATTCACACGTTCCGCTTGCACTGCTATTCACCTGTCCTAAATGGTCCTAGTACCTCGCCTGTCATGTCATGATCTCCAACTACTACTCTATGCCCTTGCGCAAGACCCAAGACACGCTCAGCCACTCATGAGACCCGTTCCTGTGCTCGCACTCATGATCCGTCACTTATTCTTTCACTTTAGTCATGTTCAAGTCCAATTCATGAGCAGCGCGCCTGCACATTGTTTACTTCAACGGCTGAGGTGACAGATCCGCCACCACGCTACACATCCCACGCGACATCCAGTACGCTTGCTTCTGTTTCTGCTCCGCCGTACCCATAGCAATGTGCCGCAGAATACACGCAGAGCACCACACCATACGTGTGAGCATGGACAAGCATAAGTACGGTGTTCGAGAACCGCAAGCGTTTTTCGTCGAGGAAATCATTTGATGTCGCTTGTTGCGACGCCCGGCCCATCACTTC
>JAEKIV010000724.1:2723-20406 GCA_016801325.1 Hypholoma fasciculare
CGGGTCAAAGTTGGGGCAACTTTTCATTTGTAAATCGGGGCATTAGTTGGGCCAAAGTCGACTACCGTGAAACACCCTATTGTAAAGACAGAGACGAGAAAAATAGTTTGACTTATGCTGTTGATAATCAAGTCAGGCAGTGTACCGGACGTTTAGCAGAACGCAACTCACCCGGCCAGTATAATACCATTTGTGCTCGGCTTATGAGGCTGGGCAAAGACAGTGATTGTGGTCAGACTTTTAACCAAGAAGATATGGCCTGTCATCTCTAACGGAGACGCTATGAGAAGCATGCCCGCTAGAAAGCATTTTCCAG
The DNA here is from genome assembly GCA_016801325.1 of Hypholoma fasciculare. Classification (NCBI taxonomy): domain Eukaryota; kingdom Fungi; phylum Basidiomycota; class Agaricomycetes; order Agaricales; family Strophariaceae; genus Hypholoma; species Hypholoma fasciculare. The sequence goes on from JAEKIV010000724.1 coordinate 3,040, forward strand.
CGAAACTGTGATAATACAGTGCGTATACTATGAAAATCAATGAGTGGAAGCTCATACCGAACAGATCAGAGGGCAAAGATGACTCACCGCGAAGGAGTAATATCAACTTCATAATGAACAAGCTTGCCAGGCCGAGGTTAGCCTTGAGTATACGCTCTGCACTTGAATACTGGAAGGCTTCGGGATCACCGATAATCCCTAGTGGAAAAAATTGGTTAACACTTCACGAAGAGACGCATTAAACCAGTGTATCATCAGCGTCTCTTTCAGTGAGTAGAATATTCAACCCGAAAACGTACATTTGGAATGCTAGAATTAGATACCGCACGCTGAGATACAGGACCGTGGCAAAGGTCTTTTTCGCTCTTGATTTTGTCAGTTACTTTGAATCAGTTAGTGATAGCTGGATTGAAAGCGCTCTTACTTCCAAAGATACTGTTTTTCGTCGCCTATACGCAAAACAAGGTCCGTTACCTGAACGACCAGTGCAGTGACTGGAAAAAATGAGCGCCGAATTGTCTAGCTGGAGAACATAAATAGCTCACTTGACAGACCGCCAGCGACCTGGAAGAGAGAATATTGCACGGCAGGGCTTATCATCGCGCTATATCCGGATGCAGTTTCGAACTAGAAAGGCTCGGTACTGCGATAGTACGCCCCGCTTTGTGGACGACAAAGGACTGTGCCACTGGGAGAGGATCGAACGAGGGAGGGGTTGATGGCTGGATGTTCTGGCCGACATGCAGGTTAATAAGTATAACGGCAGATCCGCCTCACAGGATAGAATTGTCAGCGGGCAACGTCGGTCGGCAATCCCCGGCAGCCGTATTCTCGGGCCTGAGAAATATTGAATCAGCGGAATTTGTTTCATCTTGGAAAAATGCCGTTTACCTACTTAACGTATACGTGAACCCTAGATACCTGAATCCTTCCTTCATCAGTCACTGAAATGCCAATACCCATGCATTTTTGTGAGTAAAACTGTGTTAGGGCTCCTTCTATGCTCATCGAGTAGCATACACATAGCTTGAATCGTATAATATTTACCACGAAAGCTGTATCAGTAGCACTTTGAATACAATATCAGGCTACCGAATTCCATCCGTATTTACGCCTCTAGAAGATCAACTAAAACTGTTCCAGGAACGTGGCCACGTGCGTGGGCGTTTGTTTAGCTTAAAAGTCTGACTGACAACATATGTAAGACGTAAAGTTCGAAATTGATGCTGGCAGACTTCAGCGCCTTCCGCAGCTTGTGAGCAACATCGAAAGTAAATGAGTTTGTAAGGCTGCCGTCTGGATGCAGCGTACACTGATGTCGGTTCCGGCAAGTGATAGGAACACGCTATATTCTCTAGAGCGAGAGATACAGGTTACGACGGTACGGGTACGGTAGATTAGATGGTACGTAGCTAATGTGTCCGTGGTACATTAGTGCGTAGAAATGAGGTTTCGGCAAAGTCCGGCACTCTGCCAGTTCTAAACGGGAAAGTCCGAGAAAGCGCGCGTCGACCGGAGAACCCTGCTGTGAGTGTGGCCAGACCTACAGAGTTCGTGTTATTGTCGAGCCAGTCATTCATTCTTCTATTTTCCGCACTTAACTAGAATACGCAGCTGGGCATTACCCAGACAATGAATATTTACATTGTTTTTGCAACAAATTGAAGTGAACATGAGTGGGAAGGACGTACGGGAAGAAATGCTATAGCTCCGCGTCTCAATTGTACCTGGAAGGTCAGATTTAGGGTGAGGATTCTAAGTCTTCAATTGGCCGTGATGGCACTTATTAGCATTACATAGACTCTATGTGAACGACATATTGATGTTGAGAATGGAAATAATCGAGCTATACTTATCCTGCCAATTCAAATGCTGCCCGGTCCATTCACGGTAGACGTAATTCAGTGATGACCGAGCGGGGACCTTTCATCCAGGCTCAGACGAGTGACTGGTACTTAAGCTTTCCAACCATAAGAAAGTATGGTTTACTATTAGACCGAATTCCCGCTGAACGCACCAAAATTTCACTCCTTTATCTTGATTTAGAACCTTCTTACATTCCCTCTCTAATCCCTGAGAACCTAAGCACATTTGCTAATCCTCTTGTGCGCCACCAATTAGTGACACCATCGAACTTTATTTGCATGACGGAATGATTCACGCGCAGCAGTATTTGCCGTGGAAAGGTACGTTTAAAACTATGCAATGCAATGGGAGTCCGAGGCTTACTGTGACCGAAGTATGCATATCGATTCTCCACGGGATTGCAATTATCTCCACCTGCCTGCGTGTCGAACATCGCCGTAGAGCTCGACGCTTGTGGTGGGACGACTATGCGACGATCATTCCTGCATTGTTTTTATAGTACCCTTGGAGAATAAGATATTTTACAGCTATTCGAGTTCTTTTTTCTACAGCACCATAGTTTGGTAGGCGTTTAACTACTGTTTTTCAGCTTCGATGCTTTCTCAGGCTGACGCATTTCATATTTTCAGGTGGTCGAAGATTAGCCTAGCACTCGCCGTGCTTCGTGTCATCCCAAATTGGTCAAAAATTCGTCCTTTCGCGATCGCAATGCCTGTGATATTTTTGGTCTTTTGGGCTGCCCTGCTCATAACTATGATTACTACGTGCGCAATTCATACCGAGTGGCACTCTTCTCAAGCACAAATTCTCATCTGCGGACCGGGATACCGAGTAACAATTGTCAGCACTGTCCGTGAGTGGTCAGCAGAATTAGTGCTTGATTACGGATCATTGATATGGCGCTTATCCCTCGTCACGAACAGTGGACGTAGTTGCTGATGTGATGTTAGTGGCAGTCCCATTGCATCAGGTGTGGTTCATCAAGCGGCCGGCAAACGAACGGCGTCTTGTGCGCCTCGTATTTTCATCTAGCATGCTGACTCTGGTCGCATCAATCGCTTTATGTATCATATCTTATGGAGGCTTTATCACGGGCCCTGGAGGACTTATCGTGTGGCTCATGTCATGTCATGTTGCGGTGAGATAGTTCACTCTCGTGTCGGCGTCTTGGAGGTTGACTAGAAACTTATCTCGCACGCAGGAGGCCGTGGCTATTTTCACGTCCAATGCCCTCGTTGCAATTTCCTGGACCCACCACAAATTTTCTAGTAAGGACTCCAATTACTCGATAGACGCTGGCGACGTACATATCACTCCACACTGGAGTCAGCATGAGTTACCGAACATCAGGACGACCCCCGAAGCTAATGATGGCACAAACGAATCGGAGATATCCTTCTCCTGATTCATTTTGTGAGGGGCGGGGTCAATATTCACAGGAGCCGTAAAGTATGTAAAAGACAGGAATAAGAAACCCGGGATCTGCAGCTATTACTTGACTGCGACTCGTCACTTGGCTGTTCCTATGTAGTATGAGGCAAATATCAACGAGGCCCGGATATTCCCGTTCCCACGCAATGTTAAACCTTGTGTCATGATTAACGTTTCGGCAACGGCTTGCTCTCGTTCCTACATCATGTCCCCAAATCCGAGCACAGCAGTCTCCACGAGACGGTGATAGTGGTCAAGGACTCCGTCAAGAACACGCTTTGCAACCCTGCGCTCGTACCTACGGCTAACCCAGAGCTCACATATTTGGAGATCTCCTTTGCTCCACGCAGTTTTCAACCACGAAATCGTTACAGCAGAACATCGTGGAACCCCCCGGGATACAGAATGGCCTCAAACTGCTTAAGTTTACAGCCTATGTTGCATGCCAGCTTCTGATAATGGTCTGTTTCTTTTATGAATGCTATGGACGTTTGCCTGCTCCGAGCTGTACTTTGAGCGCTTACAAAGACTTGTGAATTTCGCGGATTTGAATGAAGACTACGCGCAGCTTCGGGAGGAGTTAGGTCTGTCGATGCGTTGTACCGCCCTCACTACGGTTGGCATTGTAGTCGTATGTATCTTCATTTCATTTCATTGAAAGAGAACTTATAGGAGACGGGTTTCTTTGCAGTGAACAGTACGCGGTGCTCAGTGTTCCGATTACCGCGATGTCCGTTGAGGTACTAATGTGTAGTGCGTGTATTGCAATAACGACAATGATTCGATATCGGGTATACTGGCTTTCGGCTATATGCGTGCGTATAAATACGGGAATGCGACGTGTACATCGGTTCGTATAGGCGCAAAATCCGGGAATCCGTGGATGGATATAGAGAGAGTATGCACGCACCGCAGCGTCGTCGATGGACAGCGTGCCGACGAAGCGGCCGTCGCGCTCGCGCGGGTGGCAGTGAGCTTGACGTTGAGCGCGCCCTGCAGCTCGATGAGGACGACCTCGTCGTGAGCGATGCTCGCTAGCGCGGTGGACAGCTTGGGTTGCGCGCTAACCGCGGTGGACGCGGGTGCGGGGAGGATGATGGAGATAAGCAATGCGTAGAAAGAAGAGGTTGCCATCACGCGACGCGACGCGTTGTTGATTTGTGTTCAGAGAACCAAACAGCGACTCAGTTCAACTCAAGTTCAACTTGCTTTCAACGTTCAACGTTCCGATCTTCAGAGCCAATTCAAAGCTAATCTCCCGTTGTCAGACTCCGATATTCAACGGTCAGCGCTTCCGAGGCAGCCTTGGTTTGACAGTCAACTTGAAGTGCGCCAGAGTGACCAGCACCGAAGAAGTTGTAGTTGAGTACTTGAGTGGTAGAAGACTTTCTGGCCTTTATATGACCTGACTCTGAGACTGAATCTCGACGTCCAAAGATCAACTTCGCAGTTAGGTACCAAATATTCCGGCGGCAGACTCGGGTGTCAACAACCTCTCCTTCAACGCTACACACCAAAATGCTCCGGGGCCAGGATACGGCCATCGAAAGTGCACGAGCATCAATTAACCGTGATATAGAGAAGCACCTCGCCGCGCTCCATGTCTTGAAGCAGCAGCTGAATCGCCTTGCGCCCATCTCGTCGCTGCCGCCAGAGATCATGACGAACATCTTTTCCTTCGTGCGGGATGTCTCTCTCCAGCCGCTGCACTGGATAAAGGTCACCCACGTATGCACATACTGGCGTCAAGTGGCGGTCCACGCGCCGGGCTTGTGGTGCCGCCCGCCGCTTGCAAACCGACGTTGGACGGTAGAGATGCTAGCAAGGTCAAAGCAGGTCGACATTACGCTCGAAAACGACGGTCAGATGTACTACGCTGGCCAATACGAGGGGTACGAGGAAGCTTTCCAGCATGCAGCACGCATCCGACATATATCCCTTGACTTTTCATCGCCAACACTGGAAGACTGGCTGCCGGCGATCATGGGTAACCTCCCCCTGTCGGCGCCGCGCTTAGAGACTCTATTAATCAAAAACGACCCCTTGCACGAAGAAGAACACTTTTCGATCCCGGGAAACGCGCTAGTCGATGTTCCGAACCTTCGACGGCTTGAACTAACAGGTTGTGGACCAAACTGGGACGCGCACTGGCTTCCCCAAATCACCCACCTCAAAATCTGCAACATCACAGACCCGGAGCAGTTGACACGGGCATGCTTAATGACTGCGCTACGCAAGATGCACAATTTGGAATCTCTCATCCTATTCGATTTGTGTCCTTCTGACACCGTCACTTTGGACGAGTGGGACCAGGCGCCTCTCACGAATATCCATTTGGTTCGACTCCGGTTGCTGAGTATATGGGATAAATTCTCAGTGGTTGAATCCTTTTTTCGCTACGTCACTTTCCCTCCAGAAGCAGCCGTCAATGTATTTTTTTTTTCCTGACGAAGAGCTCCCTCTGGATTTGGAAGCCGAGGGCGTTTGTTTCGCGACCACCCTGAGAAATATCGCAAAGTCATATTCGAACACTGCTTCTTCCAACCTAGCATTCAAGAGCCTCGTCGTGGACTTTCCCGGAAAGACTGAGTCACAAATACGTTTCGGAATGTTTAATGGCATATTCGAAGCAGGCGCGGACCTATTTGGACAAAGCGCAAACTTACCTTGGGAAGTCAAATCTGCTCATTGTGGCTTGACTCTGGTTTTCGGGTCCCTGAAATCCGCGTCCGCTTCTTGGTACAACGTAATCTTTCCCGGAATTTTCTCGGCTGGCTTTCCCTTGGATAATATCAGTCATGTACACCTAAGGTCTCGATTTCCACTGGAAGAAAATCTAGAAACCCCACGGTTACTGGCCAAAACGATCGGAGTGCTCCCTGAACTTTCATTCATTAAAGTCTCCATACTTGCAGGACCCTGGATTCTGCGTGCCGCAGTGTGGCATACCAGCGAGGACGTAGGTGTTGAGCCCGTCCTGTCCTCGACGCCTTTCCCTCGTCTCGAATCTATACACTTTCATGGAGTTCCATTCCTGCCCAGTAATACAACGCGGAAGAACGCATTAGGCTTCGTTGACCGCGAACTGCTGAAACAATTTCTCGTGACGCGCAGCGACACAGTCCGCCGATGCCAGCTGGAAGGGTGCTTCAGCCTCACAACAGCAGATGTGGACGAGCTGTGCGAGGTTGTCGGAGATGTTGTGTGCTGGGATGGGGTGGAACTAGACGAGCACGATTATAAGCCGTGATACAGCATCATGCATTACTAGAGTCCTATGAAATGTCATTACTGGGCCATAGCCATCGTATTTCCTGCACGAGACTGGGATCAACTTCTCACTTGCTTTTCTCACTTCTTACTTGATGGTACAGCTATACAATTTTCTCTGCGAACTACCACCGCTATTTTGCACATACATTATATACGCCCCGAATTTCCGGGAAAAAAATTGATATTCGCGCCCCAATCGCGCACATACTTTAATGTCATTCACGTTAACTTGATTTTATTACCCAGGACATCGTATCTTGACTAGTCTCATTGGATTTGTGCAAGACCATTTATCAAACATGTCATTTCTCGTGCAGAGGCGATGCACCTGCTTCTCGAAATAAACACTGCAACATCGCAAGCACTCTGAAGATCATAGATCAAACTCAACCGTGGAGGCTGTACATCAGCTACCGCGCCACCGATAGCAAAGCGCATGCATAAAAGGCCGTGCTGTGGCCTTCTAGCCCGTGCCACTCTTAAGACCCACCTGCATGTTCCGCTTCCTTGCGAGCAGAATCCTCACACCAAGACAACGTTCCGTTGCGCCCTACCACACCACCCCAGCTCTAAACATGGTACGCATCGCACCCCATTCTCTCCACTTTCTTGCTGACTTTCCATGTTTTCGCTAGGCGGCGCAGGAGTTCACGCCGGAGGATTGGTACATCGTTGAGGCGAGCCCGGGCGGCGTCGATAAAGAGCTCGTGAACCGCGTCACGGGCGCCACAACATGGGGCACGCCGCCCGGCGCCGATGCCGCGGGCTTGCTGAAGATCCCGGGCGCAGATAAGTACTGGGGCTCGCTGCAGGACGCAGAGCGGTTCATCCGAGAAAGCGAAACGGAGACTGCGGCGGAAGGACGGGCCGCTGCTGCAGGTGTGGGCGCTTGATTTGAAGTTCGTTGAGGCTTCCACTTTACTATGTGCGATTCTGAATGCATATCGAAGAACATGGATAAATACATAAATAGATGGCTCATATCAATAAGATGTAGGACGGAGGAGGTACCAGAACCACTACTTGATCATCATATACACCTCTGATTCGAATAAATAAAAACCAGCGCACTTCCCGGGGTACGCGGCCACTAGTGATACTGCTGTTATGCCCTATTATCCCCAACACACCTGAAATAATCACTATTTTCCTGAAAAAGGGCGCCACGTTTGCGACTTTCTGCGTCGTCCAGAGTGGTCCCTTCCGAGGCGACCTGGCGTTCGTTGAATCTGATGTCAGTCGCGAGAGATCCATTCGCTTGCGCGTGCGCTTGGAAGTTGACATTGCGGTAGATCCTGCTGGCCATGATGTTGACGATCGCGATGTTGGGCATGGCCATGATATTGCGATATGCCGCAGGGAGAGATTTTGTGTATAACATAATCACTATCGTGATGTTTAACATCACGATGCTCCTGCGGATTTGATCGTTGTTCGTCAATGTTCGACGTTCAACCTGATGTGAGCTAGTTAACGCACAGAAAATAGGCCTGCCCATTTTGAAGCAGCGCTCTGGACATGCGCGGTAGATATCTCCCTGCGACGACACTGAAGCCCCTGGAAATTGCCTTCTCTTGCTCTGGGATGTACGCGGCGTCCTGGAGGCGCCAAGCAAGCGAGAGGAACAACACAGTGTCGTTGACGAACGGAACAATAACGGTCGCGCCAACGTACGGCGGCGTCGAGCCGCCAATGCAGTAGTTCGTCGGTCCGATATTAGTCCAGGGCGCGAAGAAGGCAGTGATGAGTGGTGTTGTGCAGCTTGCGGTTGTACAGACCCAGAGGAACGCGAAGAAATGCCTTGCGAATTTGTTATTTGCGTAGACAGCGCGGACGTGCAGGAGGAAGAGAAGCTCCGAGGCTGATATGGCGAGTAAGAAGAAGGCGGATAGTATCTTGATGGTGAGCGCGCATGCGCCAATCGGCGACGCTGAGAAGCTATGTATAAGAGTCGCAATGAAGTTAAGGATGCGGCTGGAAACATACTGCTTAATACTGTAAAACCAAGCAGGTATACAAGCGCCGCTATACTGCGTCTTAAAGTGAGCATTCATCTTTCAGTGGAAGGCAAGTAAATAATACCGCGAGATGAAATACACGATCATCCCCAGCCGGATTTTGTTTCGGGCGACAAGTCTGTAATCTTGAAGCGATTGGCTCAGGACGTCCCAGACTAGAACCTAGACAAGGGATACAATTTTTTTGAGTCGCCCACAGCTACAACAGCGATACTCACCGTGGTCGCAGCAACAGTAACATAGATGGAGATCGTCAGTTGCACTGCGATGTCCGGGGGAAAAAAAGCCATAGGCGTAAAAGGGTTTGGTAGCATGCTGAGCGATGCGGGTAACTGGGGCTGTGGAGTCGCGCTCATGATTAGTTGGAGATAGAACAAGGAGTCGTTCGCTTTTACAAGGTGGTCTCCAGCATTGAAATCTCTACGTTTTCTGATTCTTTCCACAAATATAAACGGGATAAATTGCCATTTTGGGACGATCGAATGACAGCGGGCTTGAAAGTTTGATGGGTTGATCTTGGGTTGATCACGCCGCAGCTACATGCCAATTTTACAGAAAAATCACTCTAGCTGGTATAAATATCGAGTCAACCCCCCCGTATAGGTGAGCGCGCTGGGGACATGTCTGATTCATTTTGTTCTGATTCCGTGAAGGCTGATCAGTCGAGATGGCCAACACGTTCCGGTATCATCCAAATGAGAATCCCATCTTGTTCTTCAACGTTCAACGTTCAGCTTCAATGATCATCGCGAGCATGATGGGGGTAATTTACGACGAAGACAGCAATGACTACATCATACTTATCTGGGCATGACATGATCTGATTCTTCGCTCCTCTTCGCTCTCTTTCTCATGACAGCCGCGCAGCTCGTAATCTGAGTCGTCCTATCCTCCCTTTTCTCTTCTAGACTCGACGGGTTTGGTACATCACCCTCTAGATGCGCCGTCCACACGGGCGGAACTGTGCCTTAACCAAGTATTGGCACCAAGAACGCGCGCTGAAGCGCTTAGACAGCTCCGTGATCGCGAAGCTTGCAGTGCAGCAGCTGGTAGACATGCGTCTATCTCACATTGAATATGGGCGCCAACCGCCACCGCGAGATCGGAAGTTACTGTAACGGCGTTACTCTTCGTGCGCGGTTGGTATTGAAATATCTGACGACGATCGTGAAGAGGCGTAGGGGAGACCCATGTCGGGGGAGGATCACTTCGTACACCAGCCAGCAGTCGTTCTTTGGTGGAAAATTCGGACCTGATGTCATTTTGAGCCTGCGCAGTATAGCAGAATATACGTACTCGTAAGCAGATCCCCGCGCTGGCTATTCGTACACGAAGTACAAAGAAAGAAAAACGTTCAGAATATTGGCAGATATCCATGACGCACATAATGCATGAAATACGTAACAAGTCCACGAAGCACAAAAACGCACTGCCACAAGAAGAGAAAAAAAGTCCAAGAATAGTCGGCCTGCACAAGGCGCACTGGAGCCTCGCGCAGCGCAGTCGAGCTCATGGGAAAGAAATCGTACATACGTGTCCATCCATCAAGCGTCCGTATCGTATCGTTCAGGATCATATCGCGCATTAATAGCATATCTCGCCCTACGCAAGGACCCCGACGGCAGCCGCGACGCCGGCAGCCAGCAGGCCTAGGCCGCAGCCCGCGTCACGTACACGCACGGAGACCCCGCGCGACGCTGTCTTGGCGGAGGTGGCCGCGGGCGCGGCGCTGCCCGTGCCACTCGCGGTGCCGATCGCAGATGAAGTGACCTGTGCTGGGTAGGCCGAGCCAACGGGTTTGATCTCGAACTGCTCGGAGGTAGCGAAGACCTAGAAGAATAATCAGTTGATCTGTTAGTATAAGCATCACCATCGGAATATCGAAAATGAGGCTCGGGAGAAGCACGGTGCATGTATGACACTGCGCTCACGCCACATTGTGCGCACAGCGCAGAAAGATCGGGAAAAGAGGCGAGTTTTCCACAACGAGAGTAGGCACGTCAAGCGAAGTGAAAAAAGAGAGCAGAAAAGACGAAAAAAGAGCGCATATAAATCACGTACATCGGTCTCATTGAACGGGTTCGCAAGCAGCACCTGGTACCCAGTGCCCGCGGCCAGATTGCCCACGTTCTGGGCGACGAGGATGGAGCAGTCGAAGTTGTCTTGAATAGCGATGATGGCCATGGGCGCCTCCAGCACCGTCGGGGATGCATTGGACACCCTGACACACCCGTCAGTACACATGCGCACACCCAATTCACTATGCAGTCTCACGTACAAGACGGTAAAGTTCGAAATCGTCGTATTTTGGCATGTCCACGCAAGGAGATTCGTCGAGGCAGCCACTAGGTATAGAAGTCAGCGCCAGTCAGTCAGCCAGCCTTCCTGTATGCACGACGACAATGCGACTCACCCCACCAATTAGCAGCCGACGGCGTGGTGACCTCGAGGTCGGCGAGCACACTCCCAATGCATGCGAAGAGCGTCAGAGAAGCGGCGAAGACTCTGCTGAGCGAGAACTGGACCATTTCTGGAATTTTTGGGGATGGTCAGAACAGAAGGGGGGCGAGTTCGCTGCCTGCGACGTCTAGCGGCAAAGTGTGCTGATAACGAGGCCAGCGAAGCCTGGCAGTCACCAGCCTCGGGAAAAGAACCGCCAAATTGATCCGAGAACACCAGGACGCCACGGTCCACGAGTCTTCGATACAGACGAGAATAGACCTCCAATGATGCACACGCACGCCTTCAAGTTGTCGCACAATAGACGCAGAGCAACGGTTTATAAGAATCATCGAAGATGTACGTACAAACGCAAAGATATAGCACACACCGCACCGCTACACAAGCAAGCAAAGCACTTCGAGCAAAACATAGCATCACCCGCGCGCATACGAGGTGTAAGTACGCGGGGGAAAACAACCCGTAATTGTCCATGAACAGACTGAATGTCATCCACGGTCCTGCATTGCGCGTTCAGGCGAACACGGCGGCGATAGCGCCTGCCACGAGCATGCCCATGCCGAGCCCTGCGCCGCGGACGGACATCGCACTAGATTTCGTGGTTGTGCTTGAAGTAGAGGCGGGTGCAGCAGTTCCTGAGCCGGTGCTGCTGGCGGTGCCGACGGCTGACGAGGTGACCTGAGAGGGATAGAGCGAGCCGAGGGGCTTGATCTCGAATGGATCGGAGGTGGCGTAGACCTAAAGCCAGATGTTAGCGTGTATTCTCGTTAAAGCACGTATAGCAGAAGTGGAGCGTAGGAATCGAAAGCAACAAAAACGTGGAAGGAAATGTAGAGTAAATCTGTCGGCCTGGGTAGCCGATCCACTGGAGCCGAATTTAAACAACGAGGCATAGAAAGCACCGGAACTGTCAGTGTTGTCCTCAGAGGACAATACCGAGCTACTTCAGATGAATGTCTGGGTATAGGGGCCCACAACGCTTGCGAATAGGAACAAAAAAGACACAAAAAGATGAAAGGGACGCGATGAATCAATACGCACGTCGGTGCTGTTGAAGGGATTGGCGAGGAGAACCTGCCACCCAGTACCCGCAGGCTGGTTGGCCTCGTCCTGCGTAATGAGGATGGAACAGTCGAAGTTAGACTGGATCGCGATAATGGCAAGGGGCGCGACGGCGATCGAGGGGTTCGTGTTGGTGATTCTGTTCATTCATGAGCGCATACAACCAGCCGAGAGCAGGGATAAACGCACAAGACGGTGAAGTTGGTGATGGTGGTGTCGTGGCAGCTCCACTCGAGGAGGTTCTGGGATTGTGCGACTGGGCACGGAAGACACAGCCAGAACATATGTGAGTTCATGCCGTCACGAGACGAGGCCGCACTCACCCCACCAGATGGACGAAGACGGGCTGGTGACTTGGAGGTCGGCGGCAACGCTCCCGATGGAGGCGAGGACAAGCGCAGAGGCGGCGAAGACTTTGTTGAGCGAGAGTCGAACCATTTCTGGTACTTCTACGGGTTCACCGAGTTAGCGAAATACTCTGGCTTCCAAAAACGAGTAGAAAAATACGCACAGTAGCGGGGTATATGTCTCGTAAAAGAATGTGGGTGCTGGAAGAGCAGGACGACCTGGGCGATGGGAAGGACAAGGGCAAGTGTCAGGGCTAGGTTTTCGTAGAAACAACCGGTGATCTCCGGGCACGTTTGGTGCCTTGTTAATTTGTTTCAACCATAAAGATAGCCTTTCTGGGGCAGCAGTGCTGGTGAAGGGCTGAATACCTCCTTGGTTTCTACGAAGTGAACAAACTTTGCAAGGGACTCCAAATAACGTGCGCTACTTGACACCCCTCTGAAGGAGATTCTTTCTTTGTTAGGCTGAACTTCCTGGCTAAAATTAGAAGTGTCGATCAATTCTTATGTCAGGAAATTATTACTAATCATGAATTATGACGTTATTTCGGGACACCCCCGGACTATCAGCGAAGCTCCCGCTCTCCAGTTCAACGAAAAAAAACATACAACATACTCAGCTTTTAATATCTGTCAGGCAGCTCCACATCAGCGCTTTTACTCTTGCGTATTTTTTTCACCTACCTTACACCTCCCAATTGCCTCCCAATGAAGAAACAAAAAAAGACATGGCAAAAAAGACTCATCTACATATTCCACTTGGCACCATCGCGAATAAATGGCTTAGAAAGTTGGAGGCGCCGTCGTCTAAACATTACACTTGTCGGTAAATATTCTCCAGTAATGACTCTGGTAAGTAGGTTAATTTGCATGCAACGCCCACTTCTGCGAGATTTCTAATCGCAGTCGACATTGGTTTAACTGCTGTGCCTACCCGAACACGATTCTCACCTGGGAAAGCATAGAAATACCACCAATACTGGCTTTATCTGCTGCGTGTCTTGCATACAAAGCTCTCAACACGCCCGCGTCAGAGAAATCGGACGAAATGTGGCAAGAAAGCGTTCCAGAGCGTTCCTCTGGCCGGTACTGTAGGCTTTCCTCAGTACACGGAACGAGCACTAAGCATCCTCAAGAACTGGCAAGTGCGGTAAGAACATATTCGAGCCGTTTCTAGGCAGCGAGAGCACGGTAGGAGATCCCTTTATAGTTATTTCCATGCACACTAACTCGTTTAGTGACATCTCAAGGAACTTATATCGAGTTGGGGATCCCATCAGAACGAACTTAGAACTGCCAGTGGTATCGGCTTTGCTGGGTATCGGTTCCTCAATAAAAATTCAGCTAGAGTTTGACTAAGCCCTGAAGGACATTCTGCCTCTAGTTTTCAGGCTAAACTACGGGATTTCTTGTGATATAGCTCGCAACTGTTTTGAATTCATCTAAAGCGATGCAGACTATAAGCGCTAGTATTTATGTCCTGATAAACGCACCCAAGGATACCACTATATCATAAATAGTGATCGACTCATCCCCTGAAAATAATGCAAAAAATACTCAGAGGGGAGTTTCTTTATATCCTTCTTGAATACCGCGGACGCTGTTTTGAAGACAATTCAAGTCAGAGGCCTTCAGGATCGAAATACTAAGGCATAATAGGCCTCTTTTCCCAAAGGCTTCAAGATACGTCTACCGGTTCCTCGAGCGCGGAAAACTGCTGCAGCGTATAGCATCTTTCCACACATCGTGTCTTCCTGCACAGTTGACGTCAAGCTCCACGTCCTCCGAGCCTTCCGTGGGTTGCTTGGCCAAAGTGAAATGTATCCACATGGGTGGGTATTATCACCGCCGACGTGGTCCATCTCGCCCCTCCCAATGCTGTCGTCTATTCTTGTACTGGCTCATCTTGGCACTCTCAGCATAGATGAATTTAAAAATCCTGAAGAAGAGTCGACAATTCGATGTTGTTGATAATTTCATTCAGCTATTTCAGTTACGTTTTTGGCCTCGGATGGAGCATCATGCAGATGGGTCGTGTACTCAGTCAATTTGCAGCATGGAATCAGATGTTGTTACACCAAAATACCTTTTCTATGAGAGCTATACACCCTCCGAAATACATTCTTACTAGATCAAAATCTTTTTGATTTTGTATATCTTATACCAACAATCACCATTTTTCCCCCACCAGTAAGTGAGCCAGCCTACCAACCTACGGCATCCATGTCCGCTTCAGTGACACACAAGAAAAATTTTGTCGAAAACCAGAACGATCTAATATTCTCTAGTCGCACAGATATTGTAGTACGATAACAACTGCTTGAATTAGCCTATGGCACCCTAAAACCCTTTTGACGTGATAACTCCCTCGAGTTACATGACCCGGCCGATAACAAACGGGTACCGAGGGTGATGCTTAGCCACAGTTAACATGCGGGCGATGATGATTTTCCATTTCTGAATACAAAGGTCTTAACTTTGTTTGACTGGCGTGGGCATTTAATTATGCATCATCAATATCGCGCGCGTGCACGGCGCCGTGTTGCAAGCATAAAGTTCCCCACCAGAGCTCAAAGTTGCTATTATGGTAAGGCATTGAAGATTGACTGATCGTAATGGGCAGTAGTAGAGCGACGGAAGACTAGATCATATGATCAAGGACATCGTGAGCGTGGCGTGACAAACATCGCGTCCTGTGTAAAGCAACACGGTATGCATAAGTTTTGTACCTCAATTCAAACACAAGTTACACTATATAACATCAGTCTCGCCCACAAGGGGAGTACTACCGCAGACAGTGGAACAGTCGTCCAATGACAAGGTGTGTACGGTACCTTCCAGTAGCTGCGGTTGCAGTGCCCTTCTCCAATGTAGGTCCATCAATCATGGGGTACACGAGGCATGCATTAAGCTCCAACACCCGCATATACGGACACACTCCTTGCATCGAATTCCCATGCCAGGCGGAAATGATCTTCCCAGTACGATATTGACTTATTTTTTCTGGGAGCAGAGAGGCCTGTATCTTGAGAAAAGTAAATGGGGAACTTGGAAATAGATCAGAGAGGGAGCGCCCTTGGCGTCACCAGGCAGATACTCTGCTACGGAAATGCATGTACGCATACAGGATTCACTCCAAATATAAGTTTACGGCATTCTCGTCATTTGCTCCGACGACATCAATTACTTATGATCAAGATATTGATCAGTACGCCGTCCTCAGTGGCGCTTCCTATGCGCATATGCTACGATATCTAAATTTGGTATATAGAGTTCTATTTTTGGCAACACCATGAGTAAAACGGTATACGGCCCAGCCATACCAAGCAACGAGTGTACGGATAATGGAGAATTGAATATACTTTAAGAATAATACATCGCAGCGCTCATCATCAGCTGCATCAAAATTTCATGAACAATCCATCAGGCTAACTCAACGCCATATTCGGTGCCGATTCAGACACCATTCACTGGCAACTTGTGTATTTAAGGGTTGTTGTCAACCATGTAAAAAATGCCCACTAATCTCCTATCCACGTAGATATGTCTACTAATAATGTCTCGATAACTCAGGCGGAGACAATTCGTGTGGAGAATGCGACAATCAGTTATGTTTATAATGCTTTCTTGATCAATTTCGTATTGCTAGGTGTGCTTGTACCAGAAGGCCTTGTTATGACTGCGGATATTAACATGCATTAGGAGTTTATACAGCCGTTTACTTTGGGACGTTGTATATATACTGTAAGCCGATGAGGAGTTTTTTACCACTGCCTCAAAGCTGATTGTCATATGGTTTAGGGACTAGCAAGACGTCGCGCAGCTTTGTGGTCCTTTCAGCAATCACAATTCAATACCTCCTCAACGTAGAGCAAACCATAATTGAATGGATCTGGATCAACATCCTCTTTGAATCGATCGGAGAATCCAAAGCTGCCGCTGTCACATATGCTACCGTCGGGCCGAGTTGGAGCTATCTCCTAACCAATATTAATGCCTTTCTTCTAGCAGTAATTGCTGATTCATTAATGGTAAGGACTCGTTTTTCAAAAATTTATTTGCCTCTCATAAATTCCTTCCAAGATATGGAGATGCTACCATGCCTGGAATGGATCTATTCGTCCCATACTTTTTCCGTTACTGTTACTTCTAGCAGAGATTGGTCGGATATTATTTCGTGTCTGCTGTATCACAGGATACTGAAATTTCTCATAGGTGTGGGTATAGCAAACGTCGTGAAGATCTCAATCGATCGATTCAACTCCGTCAAGTATTTCGCTGGTCACAGCCTCTGGATGCAAACCAGCCTGGCGCTATTCTCCACATTTGCGTTGACGATGATAACGACGTCCCTCATCGTGTACCGCATCTACACCGTCTCTCGTCACAATAACCTCCCAAATCGAACTCAAACCACGTTCAAAGGAATAGTCGATCTGATTGCCCAATCATCTGCCGTCTACTCGGTGGTATTGCTTCTATACGCGATCTCTTGGACAATCACCGAATCAAGCAGTGCGGCACCTACAATACAACAGCTTCCACAAAACTATCTGCTTCGCTTCACAGAGCAGTTATCATTCATATTTGCGGTACGTATCGCGTAAGAATTCCAGCATGTTTGTGCTCATCCTGAGACTTAGGGAATGGCGCCGACAGTCATGGTGGCCCGGATTGCTCGTGTGTCATCGAGAGACCAGGATCGCGAGATCGTCACAGCTCATATATCGAACCTGAGGTTCCAAGCGGCTTCTGCGGATACTGCGGCGGCATCTGTGGTTTTCGCGGAAAGTAGTGCTGAAGAAAGTGGAAAACAATCGGAATAGTCTCATCCTATAGAGCTAAATCTGTAAATGTATCACAGCGACTAGATCACGTCTGAGTTTTTTTTTTTTTTTTTTTTTTTTTTT
>JAEKIV010000725.1:0-24369 GCA_016801325.1 Hypholoma fasciculare
GCCTGTGCGGTTCCAACGAACCATCTCGAGCGGCCATTCCACCCTCATCCTCCGGGGTGGAATTTGAACGAATGGAGATGGATGCTCGGGCCCTTTTTGGGCTCGAGTGGAGCGAATCCTCGACATGGCTGGCTGGTGACTGCGGGATGGCATGGCTTTTACTTCCTTTTTCTGGTGCACTGGCGCCCCCTTTTTTGGATATTTTTCTGGAATTTTTGTGATTTTTGGCTTCGGGTTTCTCTTGCGTTCATTTTTGAATGAACATGTTCTATGCGGCTCGCGCGATTGAAAATGGGAATGACGCATTTTGTTGGGATGTGGACTGGTGAAAACATAAATACAGTTTCCGTCATCCATTCGAAGCACGTAGCTCTCCGGGACTTGTATTTGGAAACTGCGCTGAAATGGCAATCCGCACAAAGGTTCG
The DNA here is from genome assembly GCA_016801325.1 of Hypholoma fasciculare. Lineage (NCBI taxonomy): Eukaryota > Fungi > Basidiomycota > Agaricomycetes > Agaricales > Strophariaceae > Hypholoma > Hypholoma fasciculare. The sequence goes on from JAEKIV010000725.1 coordinate 428, forward strand.
TCTTGGACATCTGCTTGGTCGTCCGGATTTGGCGTCGTGTCGATCCCCAACGTCAGCGCTTCAGCCTTCAGACGTGCCCTTTGCCGCCTCTGGGATCCCGCCCTCCCACGAACGGATGCACCAAGAGTATTGCAAGACGCCTGCGCGCCGCAGCCTGCACGACTTTGCCGCTGCGGCCGTCAATTGCTCTGCTCTCTTGTTAGCCCCGCCGCACGCCGCACGCTCTCGGAACGCGTCTACACCCACTTCGCTTGGCCACTCGTACACACGTTAGTCATGCGGCGTGACGGGAGCCGACCATCGAATGCACGCGCTCGCCCCTATGCGCGCTCATTTCCCGCGAGTTCTTGGGCTGCGCGACGGACAGCGCGGACGTACGCGCATCCACGGTCCCTCACGCCGCGCCCCATGATCTGCGACGCGATGGGTGGGACATGGGCTAGGCCCTGCACCTTCGCGATGCGCGTTACCCGGTTCGTTTTGTTCGCTGCGGCTCTGCCTCCTCTGAAGCTACGCCCAACTAGCTAAATACGACGCAACACAACACATCATGGCACGCGCCGTCTTGCGCACTCCCAATGCACAGTGCATGTACACGGGTCTATGACGATGCACAGCCTGGGTCTACTTATGTAGTCTGTCTTCGACAGCGCGCAATTAGACTCATTATAACAACAATAGGTGACATTGTATCATTAGACTCGTCCACGCTATTAGTTCTACTAAATTAACCTAATACAGAGACTAAACACTGCTTTTATATGCTGAAAATGGTATATGTTTATATTTTTTGTATTTATATATGCATTTTAATTTCGGCCCAGCATACGGTAAGTGAGGGGCAGTGGCGGAGAAATCCAATCGTGTCTGTGAATAAATTATCTTGCTTGCAGTACAGGAGAGAAAGTTCCCGGATAAGTGGTGATCTTTTGAGGAAATTGGACAGAGATAGATCAAAAAATTGAGTATAGTCTTCAAATATCTCCAGAATTGGGGCGGTGATTGCTTCAAGTAAAGTATGGAATCCAGCGCCAGGTATATCTTCTATATTGCAGGTTTCTTCAATGAAAATCAACGTCTTCAGAAATGGCAGGTTGATGTCATGGGGGTAATGTTCGTCTAAACGATGTGCAACTCGGATATCGCAAAATTCAAGGCAGTTTGTTTGCTGTAAAATCTGCCCAATCTCATTTGCATTATCGCAGCGGAGCGTAATGGAGGTCAGTACGGCCCAGTCGACGGTGAAAATGTGAAAAGCATGTTCCAATGTCACATGTCTCAGTGTCGGTATTAGGAGAAATTTGCTGTCGCGAAGCGTAGAGTATTTATTGTTCCCAAGGCAAAGTGAGACTGATTGAAGCAGGGGGACATCGGCAGCTGTTAAGGTGGAAATTCGAGTTATGGGTGGTGGAAGGGCTTGACAGCGCGAGGTGAATTGAAGCTCTTTCCACCGGGTCGAATAGCTGAAAAGGGCGTCGAAAAAGATGCTTGTTGGATCAGGATCCATGTCTTGGTACATTGCGTAAAAGCAGCTGGCGTCCTGTACGACTACAGTGAGACCCAGTGCACCCGCTCGCCCGAGCCATTCAATTGCCCTCTGAGCAAGAACTGCATAAGGTTCGGGTAAATTATAAGGTATTCGTCCAAGATCGACGCTCATCGAGGCCCAGAGGCGTGGGGTTGTTAGCGTTACATGCCGCATTGCACTACAGACTTGGCCGAGGATGTAAGGCATAGGAGTGTGGCTGAAAGACAGCTCGGGTATGTCGCCTTGCACGCACGCAATGCCTATCTCACGGAGAACATCTTCTGGGAGATTGCGAAAGGGCGCCAAAACGCGACGGTGGTCTGCTTCCTCTTCTCGCAGGCGGCGCAGCTTGTTCTCGGCCTGTTCAACCTGAAACTTCACGGGCAGTGCGTCTATTTTGGCCTTCATTTCGGATGTCTGTGCTTCGAGCACCTGCAATTCTGCATTGATGCTAGCCAGGGATTCCAGGACTATTTCCCTTTCGTGGTCGGTAGGCGGTCGGTTGGTTTTGAGCAGCATCTCTAGAACTGAAGTGCCTGGGACAGGGCATGGATGAGGCTTAGCCGCTTATGAGCCACGAATCTCTATGCGGCTCACGGGATAACATGTCTTGATCCATTCTATTTCACGTAGGGACCTTTCTGAAGAAGAGAATTTCGGAGAGCTGACAACAGTGTGCGGCTGGGCCACTACTAGTACTAGTATTCTTATAGTAGTCCCATTCACAGCATTACAGAGAAATTGCAGAGCGTAGAGGGAAGGTGCTGTAAACAAGCTGTACGTCATTTCCTATTTAGGAATTTCCCCATTCATGTGAGTTGTAATCCTATCGTAAAGTAGATGCATGCGTAATAAATAATATTTGTAGTGTATAATCCCATAATTTGACGATATATGCACACAGAGAGTGAGAATGAAGTGAATAGTGCCAAATGACGCACGTTCCACGCTTTGAAAAATTCGCACATTCTTTGCACATTCCCATTATTTTCTGAGAGTTGTCAGCGAAAGCGCTGTAATTCTCACGCAACGCATGTTGTTGTAAATACACACCGTGAAGCGTGTAACAAGTTGTATAAAGTTGTATAAGTGAATTGTTGCTCAAAATCGCATGTAAAATGCTCTGTAGAGGTTCATAAATATAGTTTACAAGTATATCAATCTCTTATATCGTCTCAAGTTTTTACCGCGCCTCCGTTCTCGCTTCATTACGGCGATGGCCTGTGGGCGGAGTTACTTCCATTGAGAGGGGAGACGCAAGCTGACAGTCATCTCAGATGCTGATAGTCATTCCAGATGTTGATAGTCATTCCAGACGCTGTTTATCATTCCAGACACTGTGCTGTATGTACTAGCATAAATCTATCGATGCCTGCGGGTGTTACTTTTCTCCATCGTTGATGCGCTTCTTCTCTGTTCTTGATGCCACACTTTTCCTCCTATTAATGCGATACGAGGAGGAAGAAAGAGCGGAGCGCTGAATCTCCCGGTGAGTGACCCGTAGGCCTCTCCCAATTCGATAGTCGACGCATTTGGTACGCCAACGCACGCAGTCCCTGCATTGCACCGCCCCAACGTCTGAAGAACTAGCCTCAGCGCGAGAGCAAGCGCACATCCTCCGCGTCGGATGGGACGCACCCGGATGTGACCCGTCCCTTCCGCCGCACTGGGGTGCAAGTGTCGCGCAAGAGGCCCCCGCACGGCGGGTCCTCGTCTGATCACGGACACGATATTCCACCCGTCATACTATCCGCGTGCGCAGGTTCTTGAAAAATGATGGGCATGGACATGGCGTGGACATGGCTTTACACGACGCGCCTGAGCGCCGCGGTCAGTGGAGAATTGGTGGAGAATATTGGTGCTGGTATTCTTCTTTTTGTCTCCCAAGCAGCGTCGTCTGATTTCGTGGCGCAGGTAAGAAATAGGGTGTATTTGAATCAAACGGACGAGCTCTATATAACTCGATCTTTCTTCCTTACATAGTACATACGTTGGCATTTCAGCAAATTCCACTATAAATAGCTCTCCTAGCCCAAGCCCGTCACATGATCGTGTTCAAAGCGCGACACGCGTCCTGCCAGTGCCTCTCCTCTGGCTCTTGCTTCCGAGTCCTTGTCTCCCATCCGCATTGATTGCCAGTGCGCTGGTAGTAGCACCTCAGCGTATTTCGGGCCCTCGCTCATCTGCACTTTCGCCCGCCTGCTCCACCCACGCGCACAGCTACATACTCGGCTGCCTATTGTCGCCTGCTGCCGACGCCGTCCATCATGCAATCACTGAGTACCCCCGCACTCCACCCGTCGTCGCGTCATCCCTCGCTTTACCCTCAGCCTCAAACTTCGTCGGCGTCGTCGCCACCACACTGTGGCCGTTCCCAACGCCGCATCGCGTCCACCACAGTGTCAGCGCCGCGCATTCATTCCCACTCCTTAAGGCCTAGCTCTCGTCGTCCGCCTGCTTCGTGTCCCCCATCGACTCGTCGCCCACTCCATGGCCGCTCCGACCCTCAACGTCAACATCAACGCTCAACATCAACGTCGACTTCCGCCTACTCTCGTCAACCCTGATTCGACCGTCACCTTCTCAAGGGGTATATGTGTCTTGCGACACTGTCATACTTAACGTAGCCAAACACAGTCACGCCCAGGCGGCCACACTCACACTGCCGCCGACCACACTCACTCTCATCCCGCCACAGTGAGTGCGCACGACACACACTGATCCGCGCTAGAATTTGTACCTATATTCCTATACTAAGCTGTAAAATTGAGTCAATATCAAATATTGTTAGAATATAGACACTAAATGGTGAGATTCTTGGAGAAATGTAAGATTTTCACGAAGACAAAGTGATTGGGGGCATTTTTTGGAATATTTGCCAATTTCTTTCCTTCCCCTCTTCCCAACCTCGAAATGTCTCGCTCCAGTGAAGAAAATGAGTATCTAGCCTCTATATCGGTTGGTCTGCTCCAACTATTCCGCAAATCAGTGAGTAGCCATTTGCTCTCACATAAGATTATCATAAATCAAGTGCTTCAAAAGATTTACACCGAGGACTACCTAAAATTAAACGCAGCAAAATTTCTTGACAACGATTGGGTCAATGTTGACGATATACGTCGCTTCACAGCATCTAATTCGGCGCTCGAGACCCATCAAAGACCTGTCAAACATGAGGCAGACCTGTGTGAAAGCATGATTCCGGTCAAACGAGAGCGCAAAGCTTCCCTGGTCCCAAAAAATACCTCAAAAAGAAGAGTGGTACTTTCCAACCATCCCGGCGTAACGTCACTCCCATTGAGTCTATTTTCGACTCTTTACCAGATGACTCTGATGTCTATTTTGGTTCTGAAGACTACTCAGAGCTTCCCACTGCAGAATTTGACCTGGGGATGAGCAGTGATACTGCTGTTGCCAGTGAACATCAGTCGGACGACATGGGTGATGAATCAGATGGCGAAGAAAAAATCACGTCCTCCAATTATGCAACATCCGAGGAGGAGGATCTGTCCGAGGACGAAGTGCCTATCAAGAAATCCGGCACTGTATGGCTCGATCAGAATATTACGTCACAGGTGAAACTTTGTTCCCAGCAAGTCAACCGCCAGCTTCACGTTGATGCTGTCGAGTACCTCGATGCTCTCCCCTCCTACTGGCCCATTCCTCGCAACCGTCGAGCATATATTCTTGACCTCAGTGACGAGAAACATGACGAAATCTTCTGTGGTGACGATGGCAAGACCATTTCTATTGATTTTCTGATCAAAAACGCGGTACGTTAAGCCAAAACCAAAATGATTGTTGTTTGAGCAGCTAATTGCTTTCTAGGATCAAGACTCATGGCGCGGAGGCACCGGGGAAAGCGACTCGCATGCAATGGTCAATATATTCACAGGAAAACCAGTCGAGTGCCGTCGAAGCCGCTGGAAATGTGCAGGTGTGCATGCCTGTGAGGAACTCGACAAAGGATCATACCATACAGAACGCTTTGAACTCGATCCGAGCTCGCTCAGGGACTTTGTTGATGCACAGATAAATTCACACCTTGAAGAGGGCGACACACCTGAGAAGCGAGCTCTTGTGTACGTACCTATTATCTCGAAGTTGTAGTCGCTATTAATACTGCAACAGATTTTTCGCATATTGCCAATCACGACAGTGCAAAGCTATCGATAGCCAAGGTCGCGCTTGCCACGGAGTCCCTAAGCTACGTAAAATTGTAAGCATATATTTAACTTGCCTGTTCAATCCTTTATATACATGTTCAACGTTATGAAATACAGAAAAAGGCATCTCACGGAAAAGAGCGCTTTGTAGGGTGCTCTGGTTGGCTTCCAACCTTCACATCCGGTCATCTATCAGCACGCATCCCTGACAATGTCGATGAAGACCATGTTATTGCTCTCTTTGCTGGCCGCGAGCTTGCGGGGTTAAAGCCATCAGCCACAAAATGCAGTCATATCGTTCCGGCACATATTGGAGGAAGGGCAAAAACTTGTAGTGAGTTGATTTCGTGTCATGCCTGAGATTACCTTTCATATTATTTTGACAGAATACCCACATTCCAAGAATGGCCGTCAGTCGAAGATGGTACATCATGAATGTCGTGCAACTAGGACGATTTACATTCCTGTAGACGATTCACTTCGCATGGCATGTATTGTGCCCAACCATAAACACCCACATAGTCATCCCATTCTTCCTTCCGTCAAAGTTTCGCGTGAACTCAAAGATCAGTACGTCAAAGCTATACGAGCGGCTGGGATTGCGGGAAATACAGTTCGAACAATTGACAATGGTTTGCATGACGTATATTTTAGTTCCAGCTTCCCATTTATTGATTTTACATTTCTAGCCCAAAGTACAACACAAATCTTTGGAACATCTCCTTCACTTGCAGCCCCGGCTTTGCAGAGTCGTCGTGTTCGTGAACAGATTCTCCGCAAAGAAAAGAAACGGACATATCCTTGCGGACTAGGAATTGAAGGTACGTCCTTGTGTCTTTCTGACTTGAAATGGTGAGACTAAGCCTGTCTACTAGGTGTTCAGCGAATGATGGATCAAGACCTCAAGAAACTTGAACCTGAGGGCCGATATATCCACAGTATTAAGACCACACCGACAGGAGCAAAGCTCATCTTCACGGCTGATGTGTTTCTCCTTAGCCTCATCCATCATGCTGTTTCTATTCAGGTTGATACAACTTTCAAGAGGGCAATCGGCGAGCTTAAAGAGTGGGAGGTTGTCATGTGGGAGCGACGTGTCAAGCGCAGTGAGTTTTCATCGTCCAATTCTTTTTTTCTCTGTTGTATCAATCTGTTCACCCTCTACCTTCAGCTACTACAATAGCGCGCGTGTACTCCAAAGGCTCTGACACTGCGCAATATAAGTTAATCTTTGACGAGCTTCAACTTGTTGTCCATCACGTTACAGGAAAGCGTTTGTTACTCAAAAAATTGTCACGCGAAGGAACCCTTGTATCAATTGGCGTGGATCTTGAACTCTCTCAGGTCCTCGCAGCTGGTCTATCTTTCGCACCGACCAATGAGCCTGAATTTAGTAAAATTCCTATTGACGTCAGCAATGATGTGTTAGTCACGTACTTTGTTCGTGCATGCTTGGTCCATGTAAAACGGTATGAATTTAATCTCGTCTTCTCGGATATGGAGCTGAATATATTACATTTGAACTTTTAGTGGTATTCATGGTCTTCGTGATGAATTGACATCAGATGAATATCATTGCATCACCAATTTCCCTTACTTGAAGTCTGTCAATGACGTTCAAGAATTCTCGAACTGGATAGATGCTTTGAACAAGCCCAAAGTTACTGGTTCGTAAAGCTTATTTTATTCCCCAATTAGTATGTGAAAATTTACTGAGTGTTCTATTACAGCGTGGTGGAAACACAAAACTGTAAACAAATGGATCCTTCCGTCAATTATCAAGTGCATGTCGAAGATTGATCCGGCGTCCTGGGACATATCTGACGCTTCAAATAATCTCAATGAAGGCCAGCATCATCGGACAAATCTTGATACAGGAATCAAGTTGACGATTACAGAAGCCATAGAGACGTGAGTGGCTTCTATATACTTGAGCTACCATTCTATTAATCTAATCTCAACTTCTCAAGTGCGCGCAAGTTTGATCAACGCGAGGCTGCAGAAATCCGGATGTCTTTGCAAAACGGTGTTCTCAAGAATGACCGAAATGATGATTTTACTCGTATGTCCAAGAATATCACTCGTTCTAATAATGCATCCCGGAAGGCGCGAGAGAATAGTCAGCGCTCCGGTGAGCTCGATGCTCTCGGCGATGAGATCAAAGAAGGTCAAGCTCGACTCAAAATGCTCAAAGCGCAACAGAAGGAACTCAAGGAAAGTAAAACCAAGTCAAAGGGAGTATTAGCCGTCAAGGCCCAATCCAGCTCAAGTGGAAGTGTTCGCTCATCGGACATCCCCCGTAAACGTGATATTTTGTCAGGTAGGCTTCTCCTTTTTCATCTCGAGTGAAGTATCTCACACTATTCAACCCTTAGCGACTGGTGTGAACCGTACAGTGTCCACACCGCATAGTCAAGAAGTTGCTCAGGCAAATAGTATGCAAGAAGATTACCCAAGCTACTATGCTAATGGTCTACTGCCCCAACCGACTCCAAGGTCTGTTGATGTTTCTCTATAGTTGCTATCTAGCTCAATCATCTCATATATCTCTTATAGTTTGTCAACGGCTTCTCAGCTGTTTTTGACACCCGAATGGCATATGTTTGACCGGGCCGAGTCTCCAGGTCTTCGAGAACCTGTCATTTCCCATGGGCTTTCTCAGTCGATTCCTACAACTGCTACAATCTCATCAGAGCCTGACATGGCTGTTTACTATGATACAGATATTATGGATAACTTTCTCGCACAGTTTGCAGTGGGACTGAGTGATGAAGCACCGATGGATATGGTATACTTTGACTAGCTACAAAATATGTCTTTATAAAGTAACAAAGTATGAATTGTGATATGGTACTGTTGGTCATTTATACATGCACGCTAAGTACATTCGTCTAAATTACATGTATTAAGGTAATGACGAGCAGACTCCAGCAGACTCCAGAGTAGATGACTCAAAGGTGAGTGTGGCCGGCCGAGGGCGAGTGTGGCCGGCCGAAGGCGAGTGTGGTCAGCCAAAGACGAGTCACCGGGTGCAAAACCAGATAAACGGCGTATCTTTATTTGATTTTTATTAGATCATTTATTTAAATAAACTTCAAATAACTGTTCAAACCGAATAAATCATTGCATAAAATTTAAATAAATAAATGAAATTTATTTGGTTAAGCACCTGGTGAGTGTGGTCAGCTGAAGGCGAGTGTGGCCAGTTGAGTATGAGTGTGGCCGACATCTGCCACTGTGACAGTGTCGCAAGTAAAGGGAACCCCTTCTCAAGGTGGGATCACGGCCACCCGCGCATGGATGCCACATGCGTGCGGGCCGCCGGCCTCGTCTTTCGTCCAGCGTCCCTCCTTCGCCGAACTCTCGCCTACTGCCACATTCTTCACGATTACTATATCTAAGGGCAAATGGATTGACGTCCTTATTCTCTAATAATCGCTCCCTTCGATCTTGTTGCACCGATTCTCCTATCTGTTTTATCCCAGGTGGGGAAAAAATAAAATCAGAACTCCGAATACAGAGGTCCCCTCAGATTCCCCGGCAATTTGACATGCTACATATGACTCGTTGAAAGCCTTAGAGTATCCGACCTCGAGGACATCGCTTCCACCTGGACCGCGAGGCTGGTCTACGGGACCCCGGGAAACCCTGCAGGCGCTTGTCGGATCGCAGTCAGCCACTCGCCAGGAGAGTCGGCCAGTGGCTAGGGATACCGATCGAGGCTGACATACTAAGACGATAAACCAGACAAACACGACCAATGCCCCGAATTCTATATAAGCACGTCCTCGTCGCCCTCTCTTCTTTCTCTCAACCCACCATCATCGTCTCGCCTTTATCTCAACTGAGTACCTTTACGATGGCTAGCTTTATTGTCTTACGAGGCGTCCCTCGACGCGCTGCTTATACTCGCATCACTATCTTCTATGGTGCCACTCACGTTGCCTCGCGTCCAGTAGAGGCATATGTGACTTCGCCTCGCTGAGGGAGCTTGAAGTGAGTAAATACCACCCACCTTGCTCTTCCAGAAGCTGATTCGAACCCGCTCAGTGAAACAACGCTCATTCCTCACTGAGGGGTGCACGGCATCTACTACATCAAGTAATACCGCATCGCCGATCCCCGACGTCGTCGCTATCGCCTTGTCGGTGGAGATTACTTCCACATGGAGCATTAATGTAAGCGGATATTCTCCTGGTTGACTTCGTGGACTGACTTGGGTGTTCCCCAGAGCATCATCGCGCACATATTCAAGAGTAGCTCGCCATTGCCAGTCATCGCTGATACTCGCCCCGCCTAAAGCGAAATCGACATGGAACCATTATTGTGGGCGCCGTACAGGAGGCCGTTCTACCCCAATCTACCTGCGGCATTGTATTCCCATCGCTGTAGAAACAGTCGGGGATATCTCATGAATGTGCGTAATGCTCTATGTGTTTACTTTTTGACTCCACTGACGTCAAGATCAGGCCCCCCTCTCTTTCGTTTCCCCCGTCTTCCTTTCTCCTGTTGCTTCTATTCCGTACCTTTGCGTGATTGCGTGATTTTTAGTATGTACGGAGATGTGGATCATGAGCCCAGCCAGCCATCGCGAGGACCCCAGAAGAACAGGCCCTTCGATAAACGAGACGGGCAGAGATACAGTCGACACGACCGTCGGCTGTATCAAAGGTTATACTCCGTTACTACCATTCAGAGAGGGTAAGGCACCTCCCTCTCTGCGTGTCACTAGCCGGATGCGCCGCCGTCTTCCTCGCCTAAAAAAAGATAAAAAGATGAAAAGATAAAAAAAGTAGAAAGGAAAAAAAGATAAAAAAAAAAAGGGAAACAGGCGAGGATCGAAAGGTGGACAGAAAAGTTAAAGTACGGGTGAAAGGCCTGTGCGGTTCCAACGAACCATTCTCGAGCGGCCATTCCACCCTCATCCCCCGGGGTGGAATTTGAACGAATGGAGAAGGACGCTCGGGCCCTTTTTGGGCTTGAGTGGAGCGGATCCTCGGTGTGGTTGGCTGGTGACTGCGGGATGGTATGGTTTTTTCTTTTCTATCGCTTTAGCGCCCATTTTTTCGAATACATATTTGGCATGATGCTCGCGATTCCTTTGCTCAGCAGCGCGAGGGGATATCGATCCATATATTCTGGTGGGACGCTCTATATATCCACCTCACATCCCAAATAACGACATGAGCCTGAGCTGGGGGCAGCCTTCTTTGGAGAAACGAGAGCGCTGTTCCCGTGGCGTCGCCGCTCGCGCGCTATTAGTACTTAATAAATGAAAACATATGATGCTGAAACTACACAAGCCTTCGCGCCCACGGACGAGTACTGAGGTAGGAGAGCTATGCGATGACAAGAATAATCGATATAATTTTTTTTTGTGAGGATTGCGGCGCGGCACGCAAGTCCTCTGAAGACGGCGCAATTTGGAGGCAATATTGAATATTTTGATCTTTGATGTGACTTCCATCATATTCATGTGACTTCGACCAGCGGAATGCGCTGGCGAACTGACAGTGACGATTCAGCGCTCAGCGTCCAACGTTCAACTTTCACTGATTAGTCACGCTTGAACTCAGCCCTTACCCGCGAATGGAACACGTTGGTATGTTGCGATCATGCTCTACATCGCGTTATAAACAGAGATTCAATGGATGCACTGATTCTGCTTAGATATAACCGATCTTAATGAAAATCAGGGGAGAATCCTTGTAAAATCCCTCGAAAGCTTCATCATACCAATCGTACATGCCCATGCACCGGGGTCACGCAAGGGTTGAGATGATGTTTTTCTGGTCTAGGCGGGTACTAATACATAGTTATTTTTGCAACTAGATCCTGTGCTTGACTCTAGTATCGGGACTGCAGCTAAGGAGCTTCTGGGTGCTCTGGGTCGATTCGTGGTGGCTCTGGTACAGCCGCAAGCAGGTCAATCACACCAAGACAGCTTAAATGAGAAGACGAGTGCAAGCAGAGGTGAATTATTGAGCTGTCGTTTTTATAGGTATTTTTTTTTGATGCGGAAGGGTTAACAGATGAAATTGGTAAGATCAAAGTAGACGAAGCGAAAGGTGCTGGTGAGAAGACGGAATCAGACGAAGCAAAAGGTACTTGCTTCAGACGAATATTTGCTTGTACGTTAAATAACCTGCAATATCCTAGAGCCAGAAAACCCCAAAAAGCATCCACTTTGGGTGTTAATCGAGCAAACGATGCGGGAGCACATCTTTAGCAAAATTCCCATTCGTTTGTTGGCTTATAACGCCGATGATTCAAAGCAAAAGCTCAAGCTCGTCGAAAGGAATGAAATGTGGGAAGAAATATCCAAGGAAATAGCAACAGACTTTGAGAAGATTAAAAGCAATTTTGAAGACAGGAATCAGGTTGGGGCCACGACTCCGCCGACCTCCGAGAAGGATTTCGCTCACCAAATCTGCAAAGAATACGGAAAATATGTAATCTTATCTCACACCTGGCTCATAGACTCGGGTAGGCCGGGCGAAGTGACATATACGGATTGGACGAGACATAAATTCAGCAAAGACTCTGCAGGGTATCGCAAATTGACTGAATTCTGTCGCATTGCTGCCACCCAGTACAACCACAAGTTAGCTTGGATGGACACTGTATGCATCAACAAAGAAAGTAGCTCCGAACTTGACGAATCAATACGGTCGATGTACAATTGGTACCAGTCTGTGTCTTTGTGCATAACATACCTCGCCAACACCTCTGAACTTGAAAAAATGAACCTCGATACATGGTTCAAACGCGGCTGGACACTACAGGAATTGATTGCACCTCACCGCATGAAATTTCACTACGCAAATTGGGACCCAATCATCTCCCAAGAGGAGCCGGAGGACGACAAGAAAAATTCCAAAATTATCGAGAAAATCGAGGAGGCTACGCATATCACCCGGCATGAACTTCAGAATGCACTTTCTACGACGCCTATCTCACGCAGGATGCAATGGGCTGCTGAGCGAAGGGTCACTCGCGAGGAAGACATGGCATATTCATTGATGGGAATTTTCAACGTCAGCATCTCTATTGCCTATGGAGAGGGCGCCGAGCGTGCGTTCGTCAGGCTTCTGAAAGAAATACTCAACACTAGCACGCACAACGTGCTCGACATTGTCAACTGGGGTCATGACGCCACGCCCATCGAACGAAACCAGGCTATCCGCACCAGCGCCCTTCTTCCACCCAGTCCGCGGTACTATCTCAAGCGTGCTGTGGGCGCTATCCAATGGAAACCGCCAAGCACACCGATATCGTGGACGCATCTGGGCTTGCATGTACCCGTAGTGCTAATGCCCGCGCTCGACTCATTGGCGCCCACATTGTCCGCGGAAATATCATCTGTGCAAAGATTCACTCCCAGGGGAGGATACTGCGCATCTGCTACTGGGGTGAAGATGTTCAAAGGCAACAGCATTTCTGAATGCTCGTTTAACGTATTAGACGAGTCAACCTTCGACAGGCAGAACTTGCTTAAATTGGATAGCTTCGTGGCAGTTTTCGGTGTTTTGAACATCGTCGAAACAGAGACGACAATCCAGATTCAAAATACAGGCTTATGTCACGCCGTACCATTGTCTTTGACCCCTCTCCCAGGTTGGGACCTACCAGAACGCTTCGAAAGTGCTACCCCTCAGGCAACGGAAGCAGCTGTCGTCTTTAAACTCAAACTCCACACTGCTCTCATTCATCATTCCAAAGTCTGAATTACACACCCATGGCATGTCTTTTCGCATAATGTACTTGTAAGAACAATGTAAGAAAGTTGATAAAGACACATTTTTGCTGTGTTGAAACCATGATTACAGTTGTTTGCATATGTAAATAACTGCCGTTCAGTTTTGCGAAAATCGTGTTTGGCCCTATTTGGGCCCGCCAACGGCATGATCCGATTGTAATGTGGGCAAAGTTTGTGATATCTCAATTGAATCAGTTGCTTAATATTTCCGATGGCATTTCACTCTTTGCAGTGCTCTTCAGGAGGACCTTGCACTACATCTCGTTTTATTCTCCCGTTAAATCAAACACGTACACAAAGTCGACGATTACGCTCTCTAGGTTACTGTGCGGCACGTCCCCTGGACCAGTTACACCCTGGTACGCTACTCCTGGCTCCCCCGAACGACTCTTCCTGCATTTGCGATTCTATTATCAAACCCAGACGCCGGAGGCTACCCCATGTCCCCTCTCCACATCCGCGCCACGCTCCTGTATCGCCATACAAAGTACCAGTACACCACCCATGAAATACGGGCCTGGTCAATGAAGATCGGAAATATAGCCTCCCTTGCTCTAAGTACGTACGACCTTGCATGTTTTAGCTCTTGCTGATATTGCGTAGGCCTCCGTACGGCCTCAAGTAGTTTACAACATGAACCTGGGCTCCATGCGCGCTCTCCCGCCTCCACATCAGTATCGCTGGCTATGGCGCCACTTCCAGGATCTGCATCCTCAAATATACCTATATCTGCGAGCTAAGGCTGTTTGCCGTGCTACGGCGACTTCCAGTCGCTGCCCTCCGCCGCTATTGCCGCCAGCTGCCCATACTCGTCACCAGGAATGTCAATGTCATGCAGTCCACTCCCTAACCCTACGCTGATGCCGCCGCGCACAAAGCCATCTGCTTTCGCGATCTCAAAACCAATGACAGCCGCGCCTTCCTTTCCCCCAGTGCGCAATTTTATCAAGGCATCCGCGACTTTCATCATCAAGGTACACCCTGTCCTCAACCCCAAGCTCACTGTCATCTATTTAGTCCGCGGCCGGCCACGCCCATCCGAATTCGTTTCCCCGATGCTCGCCATGCTCCACATTGCCTGCCTTTCGTACAGAAATCGCACAAAATCAAACACCTGCCGCCTTCAGGTCACGTCCAGCGCTTTTATCTCCGTATCACCCGTGCCTGGGTCGGCACCACCAGCACGTTCAACACTGCTCCGCTCTGAACACTCAAAATTGTTGACATGTATGCACCTCTACTCCAGATCTACTCTCGCCTCCCTCGTACAGAAGTTCTTGCATGCTCATCCACGGATTTCAGTGAGCCGATCAGTATATAGACCTGCTGCGCCTGCTGATGCACCCGAGGCGCAGGTTCCTATATTATTCTCTGATTTCCTGCGCTCAGTCTGCCAGCATTCGACTAGATGCTCAACCATTCATACTCCCAGGCGCTGAAATGAGCGCAAGCATGCCGATCCAGATACGATGCTGTCGCACCCCTACTCGCGCTGCAGCCCGGTCCCACCATCGCGGATCTTCAGGGTGATATACGCTCAAAATCAGGGGTACATTTCTGCGAGCTGGTGCTTGAACAGCAAGATAACACGGGCACGCACCAATCGGGCGTGGGAAAGCCCATATACGTACCATTTTTATATTTCTCTCCAATTGGGTGAGAAATTTACCGTGCGCTTACCCCTTGGGATGATGACCAGACTCTCTCACGTCTGATCTCAAAGACGTACCCTCGTCATCCAGCTGCGTCCCCCTGACGCCCTGCATAGCGATGCCTATTGTAACACTAGACGCCCCGCTTGCGTCGCGCGCGAGACCAGGTACGCCCGTCGCTGCCCTTCGTTTCCTCTGCTGACCCCCATAGGTGGCTCTACCGTCCTCCTCCCATTCCCCAACGCGCTTTGCTCCACAAGCAGCCGAACTATGCCTATCGCGGCCGCTCGCGAAATCCTCTCTGCACTTTCGAAAACGCGCTTTCTCCGCCACTTCCTTCACCATGGATCCATCCAGAGAAAATCTCTTCCTCTTCCCTCTGGCACGCGCCGACGTCGCCTGCCGTGGCTTTCTCCGTTCGCACAGCTCACGCCTTCTAGCACCATGCCCCGCTTTGCTTTCCCTCACTGCGCCGCCTCCGCCTGTTCCTCGCCGCACCGCCTACGCTCACACTCCTAACACCGCGACCGCTGCTGGTTCCGTGCCCCAGCGTTATCCCTTTCTCGCCCATCATCGCTTTCACTTACCTCACCGCCGCACCCTCCACGTTGCTGTCTACCACTCAGCCCTCCAGCAATGTGCCCTTTCAGTTCATCAAGCTAGCGCGCTTCGACGCTGCGCTTCATGCCGTCCTTATGCCCACATCACGAACCGCTTCCAACGCCAAGCTCTGCCCACACGTTTTTCTCTCCACATTGCCCGCGTCTACGTTACTAGCTTCATTTTCACTGCTAGTCTCACATATCACGATCCGCCTCCCAGCTCCACCTTCACCACCACTTGCAAAGCTGTGACCGTCTGGCTGCCGCTCCTTGTGAATCTGGGTATTGGTCTGTATATTTTGGTATGGTCGCTCTATATATGCACCTCTCGCCCATGCTGACACTTAAAAGTCTCCTAGTCAATTGCCTGAATGCACCTAGGCCACTGGAAATGTCATCACCAGTGCCCGTGGATTTTAAAATCAACGTCGAGATCGTCATCAGTCCGCAAGGCAACATGCGCGTCTGCACCTGATGGTGCTGTTGAACTTCAGAAGAACAAGATAGCGCGAGCCTGTTTCAGGCAGAAATTTTGGCCGCGTCCTGCATAACATCTCTTCCTCTCTTTTTTGGGTACAAGCGTTGCGTGGATATAAGCGCCCATCGCCACGCTCGCAGGCAGCAGCGGTGGGCTGCCCGGCGCGTGAAACGTTGCGCACGGGCGGCGAATCCGATCGCGCTATAGTGCTTGCTAGGAACTTGGGGGACTGGGATCGTCGCGCGGCAAGGAAGTGAGTGCGCGTAGTCGGCGAATGTCGTGCTAAAAATAGGCCGGCGTCGGCGTGGCGCGTATTAGATGTGTTGTCGTCGTTCGAGGGGCTGTCTGGCCCGCGATTGGTCGTCCGTGCGCGCAATTCCTTACAGTGTGGCTCGTGCTACTGGTGTTCCGAGGACGAGTTATATAAATTCACATCTCTTTGAGTATAATGGATCATAAGAACATAAATAGAGGCCCCAGCATACGAAAACAGGACAAAGTCTTAATACATGCAATCCATCTGGCAGGTACAAATAACTAAGCAACCTCTGAGTCTGGGTACATTTCTAAATCCCTAATGCGAATAGTACTGTCATGCGATCCCGAAATGATGTGCCTGTTATCAGGTGAGAAAGCGACAGACAAAACATGACCTGTATGTTCTGTGAATGGTTCTTTAACTTGCCTCCCCGTCTTTGCATCCCAGGTTCGGATTTCCCTATCTGCGGAGCCCGAAATGACGTGTCTGCCATCCCCCGAGAATGCGACAGACAAGACCGTATCTGTGTGTCCTATGAATGGTTCACCAACCTGATCCCCGTTGTTTGCATTCCAGATCTGAATGGTCCTGTCTATTGAGCCAGAAATGATGTGCATGCCGTCAGGCGAGAACGCCACAGACCAGATGGTGCCAGGGTTTCCTGTGAATGGTTGACCAATCTGCATCCCCGTCTTCGGATTCCAGATACGAATTGTGCCGTCGTCTGAACCCGAGACTAGGCGCGTACCATCCGGTGAAAAGGTGACAGAGCGGACGTAATCTGTGTGTCCCATGAGCGGTTTGCCAATTAGCTTCCTGGTCTCCCAATCCCAGGTTCGAATGGTCTGATCACGTGAACCCGAGACAACATGCATGCCGTCTGGCGAGAACGCGACAGAGGTGACCCAGTATATGTGTCTTTCAGACAAGTCACCTAGCTCCTCCCCCTTCCAAGTCTCTAAATTCCAGATCCAAACACTTTTGTCAGCAGAGCCGGAGACGACGTGCTTGCAATCCGGCGAGAATGCCACAGACCAGACGGCAGCTGTGTGGCCTTTCATCTTTCTGATCTGCTTGCGTGTCTCCAGGTCCCAGATACAAATTGTATTATCCAGCGAGCCTGAGGCTATTTTTTTTTTCCGTCGCGCGAGATTGCAACAGACGTGACAGGTGCTGAATGACCATGTAACACTTCTAGGGCTGCAATTCCACGACAAAATTAGCGCATTAAAGGGGAGATAGATATTTAGACTCACAATATGTACATTGGACTAAAAACGCATTGGCTACCTTCCAATCCTCGGAGGTTCTATCACCAGCAAACAGTTGTAGTACCAGATTCCTTATTCTAGTTGAATGGGATTCCTTCAGATCCAATGTACTTTTCTTTAGGATTCCAGTAGCAAGGTGTAGGAGCTGATACTTCCTTTTGAGGTCATAGTCAATGTTTTCCAGAGTGTTGATCAGTTCGCCATACAGGCTATTGCAAACCGTTTGCTGTCCATCGGCTTCAAATACAACCTTGAGTCAGCATAAAATTCCCTTGCAAATAAAATTTGCTTACGCCATGATGCAGTTTGGTGAAAAATCTGTAACAGATTAACATCAAGCGTGTCAACGAACTGTTTCACGAGTTTGTCCATGTACTCGTATATATCAGGTTCTCGCCAGTCTCCGAGACCATTCAAACGTGCAGTTTCCCAGAAACTTGGATCATCTCCCACTGGGCGCGCTTTTGGTGTATAAGACTGTCTATTTATCAATTGACCAGTCAACAGGAATGAACTGTGGATTCTTTGGCCCTCGTGTATTTTCCGAGGAAATCCAAAATGGGGCCTAAAACCAGGGATGTGAGAAATTTTTTAAAATCAATCAAAATAGAGCTTTACTTGCGAGTGGCAGGGACTCCATTTTCTTGCCTTGTGTATGTTAGTCGTTTTAGGGGAAGGATTTCAAGGAACCACCAAACTGGAGTTAAAGACTCCTTGATCTCAATCTGTTCAACCCGAGGTAATTTATACTCAATTGGAGCTATGCGAAGACCAAGAGCCCTGGCTTCTAACACCATCCACGCGAGAGGTGGTCTACTGCAATCCATACCAATATTTTCGACATTCCCCCCACCTCTAATTATATGATTAAAATCTAGCTATATGAGTATAACCAAAATTTGCGTACATGTCGGAGTGTGTCCCTGCAAACCAAACCTCTAATGACTGGTGGTGCACAGGCACTGTGGCTGAGCTACTGCGAGACTTGTTACCATGGTTTGATGGGTGTGTTTCAGGATTCATCGGTTCTGAGCTTTGAGGTGGCTTGCTAGATCCACCATATGCGTACTCGGGTAAGAATTTGACCCGTCGCTCATCCAGAGCCAGGGCGTGACGGAAATAACACACATGTTCCATTCCGTCGACAGTCCCAGGAAGCATGCGAGTTCCGCGTGTTATCCCAATCAAAGAAACGGTGTCCCTGACAATTTGAATTTTCTTAAACACATAGAGATAGTCTGAGTAAATTCTACATACCATGCCCCAACAAAATGCACCTTCACATTATGAGAAAATGTAGTCTTGAACATCTCAGCACTGGGCATTGCAGCCTTCTCCGTTCTTTCTCTCTTTGGAAATCCGACTCCAGTCACGCTTTCCTGTTTTATGTCGCTTTTTGAATCTGCATATAGTTTATATGCACTACATAATTTTTTAAAACAGAAAATTGTATATGTTTGGAATAAGGCATACAATGGTATTTGCATATTGTTTCCCTTGAGGATGAGGCCGACCTGTTTTTAATCAATGTTACTGGCTGTTCTCACAGTAAACGTAGCAAGTAGCACACCTTGTCGATCATTGCAGAAAGAACGCGCACTTGGTAAGCCCCATGAGAAAATCCTGTGTACGTGTCAGCAATTGATCAAATTAATACTAAATGTAAATAACACATAATTCTCACCGAAGAGAAAGATACAATCACCGGGTTTGTAATTGTCGGACAGCCACCGATAGGCACCTAAAACTGTTTTCTCAGTGAAGCTCCTGAATAAGTCGTAGTTAGAATTTAATTTGAGATAATTCTGGACAAACACAGAGCGCACCACGCAAATGCCAAGCCAGCTTCGCGACCCAGGACCTGGTGAAGGAATTTGAGCGACTTCCACGAAGGTCGAGCGTAGGTTCCTATTCCACTGTTGTACCAAGTGCGTTGGCGATCTTCGACTCCTTTCAAGACGAGATTGTAGAGGTTGATAACATTGGTACTCTTCACAATACTGTCAGTCTTAAATGTCATCAGAATGCAAACTACTTACCTTTTCTCCAAAATGGTTTGAAGCACCGTCAATGCAGAGGACCAGGTTTCTACCCGTCGTCATATGGACGCATGTATACTGTCTTGCGTTGGATTGAAATGCCTTTCCACCGTCGAGAAAATTGCCCGCAGTTGTAGGCGTGACTGATTGAATCTATATGAGCGCCTTGTACAATGCATCGGGTAGAAAGGGCACTTACTACCTATGTCCTCGATAGCGGGTTGGTCAAAATTGTCTTCCATCGGGGTGAAGACAAACTAATTCCAGTTGTAGTTGTGGACAAGCATAGACATTAGGGTGTGCGATAAAAATTAAGGCGACGGGCCAAACGCGCACCATCCCCCCATCACTTCACTTACTATTCTTAGTTCAAGCATGCCCGAATTAAATCCTGTCTTTCAATTACAAGAATCAAAATGGAAGCCGGAAATCGGTGTACACATATAGAAGCTTCGACACGCCCCGTCAGAAAACAGCAGCATGTACTACCATGACACAGCATATTCATTCATCCGCTGGACGTACTATATACGGCACACCGTCACGCAGTTCCCGCGTAGCCATCGCAGGCACACGCTTTCCTTCTGTCATCAAGTGTCTCGCATAATCCACCGCCCACAACCACGTTCTTCTCTCTGCGTTCTGTGTACATGCACTGCTGCATGTCCGCCTATCAAAGGACAAGATGGAATCGGTGACGTTGTATTTCGAAAAATGGATAATTTTGAACGGAGTCAGGATTGTGAAGGAACATTGTCATGAGATCAAAAACGGGGGCCCAGAAAAATCGGTGTCTTCGTCTATTAAGATAACCAATAAGAATGCGATGCCACTATCTGCCAGCCTAAGGCGCCGATACATGCTTCTATTCAACTTCTATTCCCATTATACAACAATGGAGCACCGCCATTCGATAACGGATCGCTTATACTATCCTCCGGTGTGTACAATTGGGAGCAAAGGTAGACCAACGGGACGGAAATATCTTGCATCTTGATGGGTTGGGCTCGCAATATGACAGGCTCGTATTCGGTGTAAACTGTTGAAGAATATGTACAGAGAATCGATATTGGCGGGTCCCCCGTCGTCCTGCAGCACAAGATTAATCAACTCTCTGAAATTTTGCACTAAGACTTGTACATCGTACCTCTAAAAATTAATACGTCTACGATGGGCAGAGTTATCTCGCACACGTTATGGTGCTTGGACGCACGTACCGCACATACACACCTTTCCCTGGTCTCAACAGGGCCATCTTCCCCGTATCGCCCTATGGAAATCAGGCTGCGTTAGTGCGCGAGAAGGGGAAGCGTATTGCTCAACATGAGGACGACGGCTACCCATATTTATAGTGTATATGAGGAACACGAGGAGGGCAGAATATTTCTCCGCTAATGGCATGCGCCAACTCCCGCAAATAAAGAGCATCGTACAGGCCGATGTCGTAGGCATGAAACTCACAGTATACCGCATAGCGGCGCCGACGAGTAAATGGATCAAGCCGCAGTTCCATTCCGTAATGAAAGAGAGCTGCTGATAGCATATCACACAGCGTCCCGGTCCTACAGTGTACACCACATCAGCACAACCAGGATCGACTATGTGCATCGTCTTGCTTGTTAACGAGAAATTGAACTTTAAGCATGCGCCAGCACGGCGCACTCGCGATTGGTCTGTATGCATCTAATCTGCCGGCTGGGAACTTATATCCTGGAGCATTTTTAGGACTGCTTTCATTTAATAATTAACTCGTGCATCCAACGGGAGTCAGCTTCACGACGATCAAAAGCGCCTTGTGCGCTCTGCGTGTCAGCTAGGTGCGATGCGCATGCACAGGGAGAGCCCACTTGAATTTTCTGGAAAATAATAATAAGAAATCAGGAAAGACGTAGGGCACGCAGGTATCAATGCATGCAAGAAGGTCATCGCCATTGGTGGTGGTGTCAGTGGCGCGCAACGAACGTTGCGGACCGAGCGTTGACGGATCACTGGAGGTGAAACCGATGTTATTCGTGACTCTGACCGCGTGAAAGTGTACGGCACGGAGAGGGAGGCACAGAGAAGAACACGGTGATGGAACGGGTTAGCTATTTGGACGGGAGGAGATCCTGCTGTGCGGCGTCGAAATGTGCGGGAACTACGAGCCGATACCTGAGGGGAGAGAGGGGCACGTGCTGGGAAATGGTGGAAGGACGGTGTAAAAGGATATACTGGTGGCCGTAGGTGTAGGCGAGACACAACGCCAGTAAGGATTGGACGCAGCTCGAGCGATAAAGTTCGTGTTTGTGGTCTGAATCTGTATCAAGAGATTACTTTGAAAGAAGGATTTTCCCATAAGATACAAATGAACGGTAAGCCGACACGCAGTGACAGATATCAGCGCTCATCTAGCGATATTAAGCGCTGGTGTCAGCTTCTACAGAGAACCACCATTCATTTGCTGACACTGAGCTCCGACAGGTGTATTTGAACGAAAATAAGTTTCATATTTCCTAAGTAGCCAAATGAATAGAAACACCTTGCGTCTTCCTTGCGTCTTGATCGGCTGGGCTTAACGCTTGCCGTTCGAAGCTTGTAGGTTGTAGCACAGGCTACTATGGACCACAGAGATAATTTTTATACACATTCACAGCAGTGGATACTACTCCGGAGATTTACTCCGACTGCCCTTCGGCTGTGTAGGAAATTTCACGTAGACTTTGATATATCCATGATTTCATTGTTCGCGACAAGAAGCCTAAGACGAGTAGAATATGCATGCGCATCAGAGAATGACGCAGTCGTTTGGAGAAATGCACACGCGCTCCATCGTTCCCGATGTCGACGTTGACGTTGTTCTTGCGGCGTCCGGCGGATCCATCAGTGCGATCAATGTTGCACATCGAGGTGGGATTTTAGGGGGGGTCGCGTAGCCTGCGGGCCGCGCACGTCAAGCAGCGCAAAAGGTATACAAGCCTGACCCGCCGGGTTCTGCGGAGGAGACACAGTAGACAAACGGACGGACGCCTGAAGCCGCTGGATGTGTAGAGGGCGTCGTAGACCGTGGCGCCGATGCGAGAGCGAAATCACGGGTTGGGGAGCGTAGAAGTTCAAAAATCTCCGACGGCGTTGGCAGTGTCGATGCGAGGAGTACAGGCGAGAGAATAACATGGATGATCTCAATGGCGCGAGGTGCGAGCTGTGCGAATGCGGGGTGATGGAGGGCGGCGGCGAAGAGTGCAGTGAGGGAGAGGGCGCAGCGCTTAGCGAGCTCGCGGATGCAGAAGGTATCATGGGCGGTACCACCCAGGTAATGCGCCTGAAGAGAGTTGACGCGCTTTCCCTGTCGCCACTGGCGGGAAGTAGACCTGGATAGCAGGGCTTAGAGGGTGGCGTGGCTGTATGTTCAAGCCAGTGGGGACAACACTGGGAAGCACGCGGCGCACCTAGAGAGGCGAAGCAGGCCCGTGCATCTGCTATCGGTGTAGAAGAGAGGCCATGACGACAGGGGTAGCGTCAGCGGGGCGCAACTGGAGAGCGAATGCCACGAAACGTCTGTTTCTACATTTCAGGGGGTCAGACGCGTGAGCGAGGACATGCTGAGCGCCGTGGAGCCTGCGAGGATCAGGTCAGCGGGACGACGGCGGGGTCGTGAAGTTTGGATCCGCTGGGATTACTAAGCTGGCCTGTGGCCTGTGGCCTAATGCCATCGGCCCCATCAGCCGAGATCCGGCATCATCTGCCAACAGCCCCTGAGCGCTGAGCCCCTGCCCGTCCTCAATGATCTCTTTGAACAGGTTTTAAAATCGTTTATTGGTTTTAGATAGTGTGTATGTAGGTTGGTAGTAGGGTTAAAGCAACAGAATTAAAAATTGAATGATAAAAAGTTGATAAGAAGTTATCAATAAATTTTTGAGGCCGCAACAAGGCGGAGAGGCAGTTAAGGATATTCCTTAGCTCCAGTTCGCCACTCATTTGTAAAAAATTTAAAGAGTTGTAAGTGATATATTTCAATCCATCTCGAAAACGTAGTAGGTTTCCCTCTCGCATGGTGCAGCCCCTCTCAGTCTCGAGGAAATGCGCAGCGCGTCGCGCATGCCAAGCACGCCGCGACGATGACAAACGGGGACGTGAATTGATGGCAAGTAAATGCCGATTACAAGCCGATATGCCATTTAATTGTCACAGGGCATTTTTTCTTTCTTGTCG
>JAEKIV010000726.1:0-22997 GCA_016801325.1 Hypholoma fasciculare
GAGGTAAATAGGAAATACAACTTGGATCCGGCTGGACGGCGCGGCGCTTCCACGACTGCGGCACAGATTCCCACAGAGCGACAGTTTGAACGTTGAAAGTTGAACATTCGTACCTATTCGTACATACACATTGCTTGGTTATTTAAGCTGCTGTCTTCGAATGCTGAGTCAGGCAGTCCGCGTACTGATTTGTGATTCTTCATTCAATTTAGAATACATCCTCCCTCCGGAAGCATCGCTTAGAGTCCTCGTCCTCTAACGACGAACTCGCCGACCAACCCCCAGCAAAATTGCGCCGCGTGGCCCAACGTCCCGTTGCTTGCCGTTCAATGGATTCAGGCTCAGTCCTCTAAAGCTGAAGCTTTGAATGGGCCCGACGCGGCCGCACGCGTACTGCGGCGTACATCCGTAAGCATTCAATGAAATACACACGCGCGGTCAATTGGATTTGGGTAGAGAGCAAGTGGTACGAGTACACGGTAAGGTTAGCCACCAATTTGCTATACAACAACGTTTCTACCCTACCAGTAGTTACACTCGCTTGAAAAGTAGCAGGTACCCATTTGTCGGATGTAATAAAGCACAGAATACTAAGCAGAAGGAAGACATTGGCAACCAGCAACATGATGAGCCCCTCTGAAGTGCTAGACCTGCGCTTCCGACTAGCTGCAGGCCTCTGCTAGATGCATATATCGAAACTTCACCCCGATGATCCAGTGGCAATGAAACGGGTATCATTTGCAATGGCAGATGTGGACTGTAAATTCTTTATCAGTGTGCATGCAACATCATGAGCAGATCTGGTACCTCGACAGCTTGGATTGACTCGTCTTCTTTCCCCGGGCCATGGCTCAACCTTCGAGGAATACCCGACAAGTTGATGTTAAAAACATACGCCACACCAACGTCACTCCCGCATACGACCCGTCTCCCTTTTTCTACAAGCACAGCTTGCTTAAAGTAATTCTTGCTTGCCGCTACTTCATCAGACACAGAGTACACTGCAACGTTTCCTCTGAGTGATTATATACGATTGCTGTTTTACAACGACATCCAAGAACTTACATCGCAGATGAAAGAACCTTGGAATTCATTTCCAAAGCACTCTGGGGACGAAATGGCAGCGGGTTGCTGGATAAACGAAAGAAAGGCAGGTAATCCGGCCCCAATGACCAGTCAAGTCCAGCAGTATCTGGCTTTCATTTCCGGTCGCTGTTTCCCATAAACGCACGGCACCACCTCATCATCTCCGAGTCCTGTATCCGAAGCATCAAAATCAAGTCAACAAGCAACGTCCAAAAGACTTAACCTTCGCTTGCAACCAGCGCACTGCCTCTGTTGAGTGCCAGAGCGTTTAGTTTTTATGGGTCCCCGTCTCGTCAGAAATACTACTTACGGAATTACATCAGCGCGGGCCCATCGAGAATGAATACTGCGACATTTCGTCGTGGGATGTCTTAACTTGAATGGTTCCATTTATAACACGCTGCCAGTGACGGCGCTAACGGCGCGCTTATCAAGCAGCCGCCCAGAATGGGTTTCAAACTCTTTGTTGCTGGCGCAGATCATTGCGCTGTGCCTTGGCAACCTTTTACTTTACAACGACCGGTCACTGCACGGCAATCATGAAGAACTCGGGTTTTGTTTGAATGAAAAACAAGGATGGATTCAGAATTAGCGCTGGATTAGCGATGAAAACTTGAAAACGTGCCAAACCATGTATATTCTCGATAAAAAAAGTAGCCGAGTTACCGCAAACAGAACAAGAGAAGGAAGCTACATAACGGCTCGCCGGGCTTAACGACTCGGAGCGACCGCTCGATAGCAACCTCGCGATGAACCCTATATCTCGCCACCCAGCTATAATCACCAATCGAATACTATTCACCGGACCTCAAGCAAGCCAAGAACCTCTCGCCTGTAGTATAACTGCTCGAATGGACTTCTCACCTCGTGTGTCCGCTGTCCCGGATCCCCGCGATTCTGCGGTGGTGGGGGTTAACAGAAATGATGAAGACAACATCCGCTCCTCCGCCACTTGAGATCTTGAGAGCTTATACAGTGGTCGAGTGGAGCATTTTGGCAAGTCAATTTAATTCCTCTATTTATCTCTGATCTGACTATATAAATATCTGTACGACCAGGACTCAACCAGCACTAGCCTGTAATGGACGCAATAAATCAAATTGAGATGGAGCAGAGAGAGCATGACTTCATAAATTACACGTACATGTATTGAAATAACTGATTGTAAACGAGGCTGGGCTTTGCAAGCATTTGGCCGCGCAACCTCACGGTGGAGTCTCAGCGCTCAGCCCTGGCCCCTCGGTCGATTCGGGCCGCCGCCGCCGCACTCCGAGTCAGCTCTTCCACGATGGTTCGTAGCATACAGTATGTAGTGCGATTAGAAAGTCCCAAATGAAAGCGACGGCGTTTGCGATTTTACTGATGCGAAGCATAACACGCCGTGTACTGTACTATTTCGATCGATTCGGCCAGGGGTGGGACGCGTGACAAGGGTGGCCGAAATTTTGACATTGGCCAACTTGAAAACTACCTGGGACGAACACAAAATTTCGGTCAGAAACTGGTCCTCCAGCGGAAATTTGAATATTTGAGCTATTTTTAGCGCTTTTTGCGGTGGCCACCGGCGCTGTGACGGGGGACAACCAACCGATTTCGGCCATGGCCACCCCGCGTGACGCGTGACGGCCGAATCGATCGAAATAGTACAGTAATAGCGCAAAATTCCCTGGGCAATGGCTAGTTCATCCCGTACTTGCCAGAAACACCACGGACAGCCGCTCACCAACGGATCCACCGCGCCCTCTTCGTTAACTTCCGGCCTTTCCCTTCGACATCCCAAGCTTCAGCTTCATGTACCAATGACCAAATTAGCGCCTACGCGCTCAAATTCGGGTGTTCAAGCGTATCTCTAAGGGACGACATGTCCCAGACCATATTCGACAGGCCATTTGAGTTCCTAACACCTCTGTTCCCGACCTCGAGAAGATGCTTCAAGGTCCGGATGCACCCTCGTAGATGCAGCCGTCAAGGCCGCCCAAGGCGAGTCTGGTACCCGTTGTCGAAGGACGGCTCTGTTAAGGAGGAGGGGTGCGACTTTGCGTCCATCGACACCGCAGACTATCGCAAAGGCCCTTTTCTCGAAGCGAATGGCCATTCAGGCATCCTTTCCAGTCACCTCGAGCGATTTACAGTTGCAGACCCTACCCTTTTGCCATCCACCTACAGCGTCTCATCATCCCCCTCAGCTCCTCTGGACTTGACAGCTCCCTCGTGCCCCTAGCGAAACCGCCCGTGGTACGGTTCGCGCCCTCATTGAACTAAGCGGTGTGCGATGAGGACGCAGGTCGCCGAAAGATTGACTCATGGCTCTATGCTTCCTCTGAATCGTCTCGAATTCCGCAGAACCCGAAAACCAACTATCCGCGATGCTCGCTTCACAGAGCGACTCGGACGCAAACAACATGCTGACCGCGAGAAACGTGCTAGACACAAGCACGTAGAGCAGCTTTGGTGTCATCTGCTCGCATGGTAGGGAGATCATTGCGGTCGACAGGGCTGCTCAGGCGTATCGAACGGCTTGCCAAGGAACGTCTTTGAGCTCTTAAGGCTGACGATGAAGAGGCCTACATGTACATGAAACTCATTGATGCCGTCAAAGGGTCCACGGTCGTCATGTAAGCATGCTCACTTCAACTTGATTTCAAACTTAGCTAAATTTGTGTAGATCTGACAGCGATTGGAATCCTCATGCCGATTTGCAAGCCCAGCATCGTGCACATCGTATTCAAGTTGTTCTCATCCTCCACTTCGTTACGGAGAAGAGTGTCGAAGAGGCCATGTACCGGAGGGTTCGGTAAAAAGGGCCGGTGACATGAACGACAAAGAACTCAATGAACTGATCCGTCGGCGCGAGCACGAACTTGAGGCATTCCGAGAGATGAACACTACCTATGTACGGACGTCGGATAAACTCCAGAACCCCCTTTCCTACCCCTTTCCGACCTTTATCAATGGCTTTCTTTATATTTTGCGCCGCCTGGGTCCCCGATGTACACGAAGCACAAGCTCCGAGCCTGCCCACCGCGCTCGCCGGCGTTTTCCAAAGTTGAATGAAAGGCGGGCTGTCTTCGGACACGCTATGGCGCCGCCGTGTCGCGCTGAATTTGCGGCGAAGTGCGTCAGCAGGATACCGACGCGCACCTGCGCTGAAATCATCCCGCTCAGGAAGCGCGACCTAGAGCTCGCGTGTCGCAGCATCCACGGCGCACCCAGCGCCGCTCGCACCGCCGCCAATAATCAGCAAATGCAATTCCTCGTTGTTGTTGGTCGGATTCTTTGTCCGCCCAGATGCCTTGAGCTTGGCTAGTAGATCCGCTCTTGACGGCGGGGTCCACGGCGGGGGCGGCCTACGGGTCGCTATCGTCCAGACAGGATACGCCGGGCCCAAATTAAGATACCCGGGCCCGCCGCCGAGCAAAAGGACGGCACCGCCCGAGGCGGCGGCCAGCGTCCTCCTCCAGAGCAGGCGGCGCAAGATGGCCATCTAGACTGTGCTCAGCGAGCTGCGTGCGAGACCAGGACGGCGGGCGAGCACAGCGATGTACCGGGCGTGTTACGAGGTAGCGAGTCGGGCTGGGAAGCTGCAGAAATGTGCGTCGCGAACTCGTCCCAACTTTGTGTAGTCATATTTACTTTTGTGAGAATTGGCAGTATGAAGAGTGTCAAGACATCACAAAAATGCGGTGGAGGAAAGGTGCAATCCTCCATTCATCAGGACGGCTTAGCGTTATGCATAGAGCGCGGTCCTTCTCCGATCCGCCATCTATGCGGAATACGCATTAGCCTGGGACGACAGCAGCAGTAACAGGTTACGACGCACGATCGTATAATGCCACAGCGCGCATCTTGGGCTCGCCGTTTTTCTGGAATAGATAGGACGCGTGAGCATGCGCAAAGTCAGCAGACCGCCGGCGGCTGTCGCTTCACCTTCAGGCGCCAAATGCCATTAACGTCGCTCTTCGCATCTTGGAGGACAAAGATAGCCAGAGCAAAGACGAGGGTTTTTACCTCGTTCGTCTCGGAGAACGCGCCGTTCAAGCCAGCCAGTAACGACCTTCAAGAAGCGAGCAGTGCCCTTGGTTGACTCTTCGAGTCTCTAGAGTGCAGAAAGAAAAGTACGGCAGCCTTGAACATCAAAAAGGAACAGACAGAGACGCATGTGACGCCGGGGCTTGCGTTCTCGAACCGGAGGGCATTACTGAAGCTGAGATGGGCCGCGACAGAATTCGGAACCCAATGGAAAATTTGGATTCAACACATGGAGCCCTGGACCTCCTCGAAAACACCCGAATAGCGCAATGCAGCATCGGCGACTTTGGCAGAGCGGGAGACGTTTGAGTACGTCAACATTTTTTATCTCCATTGTTACGGAGCTGACTTACTTCAAGCCATACTGGTCATGTGAAAGCTAATGTCGCGCCAAACCTGCAGTACGGAAGGACTCAAGGCGCCGTTAATGAATTTCCAGGCATATCGCAGATTTTTGCGCGGCTCAAGGCCGATCATCTCCTGCGTCAAACGATCCAGCTGACCCAGGAAAATCATAAAGTTGCGACGGATGGGCTCCCCCCGTGTGTACTTCAATACCTGCCCATGACCTCCCTCGTGCATCGCCCACATTCTCATTAGCGCTTCAGCTTCAGCGCTTAGCGCTTAGCCACGATCGGCGGGAGCAAGTCATGATATACGGTTTGCTGGTGTAATTAAATCTCCGACAACGCTTTTCTGTATTGGAAGACTTGTGGAAGACAATTACTTTACAGTAAAAGGTTTCGGAATTCGAGAGTCCGCCCCAGCGGAGGGTCCGGCGGACAGTCCTCACTCAGTCGATCACAATTTGTGACAGACGTATGAGCGCCGCCCACTGTCCATACTCGGCCAACGATGGACGCTTCGCGCTTGTGAATTATACGGCCCAGACAAATTCAACTCGCTTTGTGCAGATCAATGCGTATCCTCCCACTTAACCTTTCTTTCAACTACTAACTCCTCCCAGCTATGATGCATTTCTACAGGCCGTCCAAGAGCACGCTACACAGGCCTCCTAGAATCCATGTACTCACCCACGGGCCGTCTCTAACTTCCCCGCTGGAATCCCCATCCCAGGCGGACAGTCTGCCTGAGGTCATCCAATCACAATCTGTGACACAACTAGCTTGACTGGCCAACGATGGACGCGTCGCTTAGACCCACACTGCACGGATTCATTCATCCACGACGGCACATGGCCTCACGTCGACCACCAGAGCAAAGCCATTTGCATTTGTACTTGACCGTAGTCAAGTGTTCGTCATTCAGATCAACATGAACTTGAATGGAGAATATTGAAGGACATTGAGAGGCGCAGATAATCCGGTGGCTGGGCGTGCGGGCCCGGGTGAGAAAGCAACACTCTGTAACTCAAGCCATCCCTTGACTCGCCCTATTTGAGCGGCCTTTGTTGCAGCTAACCCCGCCACTTCCCGCTTTCGACGAGTGCCGACAAATTGAACCCGCCCTCACCGTGACAGATACAAACAGTCTCGGCGATGACAGAAACCCGCCACCGTGCCAGCAGTACCTCGTGAATTGGATAATGTAATGAATTAATGAGGTATTTATGATATATTGCTTGTAATTAGGTGTACATGTGTAAGGAAAGTCCTCCCAAAGCTGCCTTGGATCCGCGTCTTTTCGCACACCCCAGACGCAACATGCAGTTAGCATACGCATACAGTTTCACACCTAAGGTTGACGTTGAGGAAGCGTAAACATACCCTCCGCTTTGGGAGCAGTGTCGGAATCATGAAATGTGGATAAAGTAAGTTGTCAACACAATAATATTTAGTTAAACATACCTCATGAATACCAATGGCAGTGTTATGCAGTGAGTCATGCAGAATGTACAAGAACCCACGTTGTCCGTATCCACCAATGGCCGCACGGGAAGCCGTTTCCAGGCGCCAAGATAAAAAACTGCGCTGCGAATGCCGTTGGTTGTTCTTTAGCAGAAGATCGGTCGGCTGAAGGGAGGGGGATTGATTTTTGAGAGCGTGGTGCGGCTCGTTGATCTCGAAGATGCCATTGGCGTTATACGCGAAGCGCCGCGCAAGCTCGAACCAGAACTCGGACAACTGGGCGGTCGTCGCTGCTGTGGGGTCACTGCTGTTTCGTACTACCTGAATAGGTTTCGCTGTTGTTAGAAATCGCGTGTAAACTTTTGATGGGTCACTAAACGTGTGATATCATCAGTTGGTATTCTGCGGGCAAGCGGACTCTGAAGAAGGAAACTCACTTGTATCGCATGTAGTTATGTGCTGATTATGCTGTTGCTTGCGTATACTGGGACGGGTAGTTCGACACGCTGACAATGGGTAGGCGAGGGCCTCGCCGGAAAGCGCGAGACATGATACATACGTGGTCAGCGATATGACCATCTTCATCAGCAGCGGAAACATTGTAAAGCTCTTGCTCTCTATCACGGGCGGGGTAAAGGGAGGTGTCTCTGAGCAACCCAGAGAAAGGAGGAGTGGATGAGAGCAGCGGAAACCATTGAGAGTACGAAATACATACCGTACTGCAGAAGATCCCATGGTAGGAAGGTATAGCTCGTGGCCATTTGGCTTGGCTGGCGACTCAGAAGTTAGGTTCGTTCCAAGCCGCCTTCTGCTGCCTGTAGATGTTTGGCATGTAAATATAGCCTTTTATGGCACATTTCATTGTCCGCCGGCCGGAGCACGTGGGCTTGCTCCGAACCTGGTTTACCGTTCAACTCCATGCGTCTTGTTTTGTCCTGGGATCTTCGAAGACAGAGCATTGGCCACATCCTGCATACTAGATTGTCTTGGGGCCCTCGATAATCTGGCAGAGCGATTGTCTTTTCGTTTGTCTTGGGTTCCTGGACAACGACGAGTGTCGGACTCTCTTCATATCTACATAGGATCCATCTGGACCCCTTGGGTATCGTAGAATTCACATAGCCACTTCGGGCGCCAGGCCTTGAAGTACAGGCTATTCCTGCTTGTGGCGTGCTGAGAATTCTTCTCGATATTTTATCGTCGAGACTCTTTGATGCTCTCCTCTGGTGGCATGCATCCGATGAATCATAGGTGTGATTTTCTTTACTCATTTCGATAGCGCTTGTATTGATCCATTTACCTTCATGTTGTCCTTTACAAGTGTAACAACTATATCACCCGGAATTCCAAATCGCATTAGCACCGACGCCTACCCATGTTCGCATCCCGAAACGAGCACAGACGGTGTCTATACGGACCACTGAGCTTCATAGCACGCCAATTTATCTGCACAGTCAACATATTGACGAAAACAGCATTTGGAGTATTGGAAAGGATTCTGGCTTTACAAATTTTGTACGTATTGGACAGGTCTCAAGACTTCTACTTATTATTCTTATACATTTGGTAGCAGACGCGTCATCAAATACAACATTCAATGTGAAAGCTGGACGTTTCCCAAATCCATGACCGCTGTCATCTTCAGTGCACGATGCTGCGCATTTGTCAAGCCGGCGACGAATTCGTTGCTGTAAACATTTCGTGGGCATCCAGTCACTGGGTCGCGCGTGCTTATCGACCCAGCAGTCGGTCTAATCCTTTCCCGGGGAGCATTACCACAGCGAGGGCGCCCGAATGCGTTCGTTCTGTTCATGTTGGCATCTACAATTTCCAATCGGTTCTGAGCTTCCGCACTCCGCCATTTCCGCCTCTTGATGTAGTACACCCGTCGTCGTCGCGTTCCTTCCCCTTCCCATGCGCTTTCATCTGAGCTCATACCTTGGCAGCCCAACTTGTTGATGAGCCGGAGCGTTACCTGCCATCCTCTGTCGACGCTCCCATCCGGTTTCTTGATGTTGCCCAGGGCTACCTCTCGTCGGTAATCGTATAACTGAATAATAGGCGATGATCAAGCAGACTTCCACGGAACCATTCAAAAGCACTCACGGTGACTCTGCGTGTTGAAGCCCTACCCTGCGCTGCCCTCAATGCAATCTCTCCCTCCATGTCATTTTCCGACATCTTCATTTGGCGAGCCCACTCTCTCCTCAAACGAACGATCCGGCCATCGAACATCTCCCCAATATTGTCCTCTTCCACTTCGTTAAAAGGGGTGTAGTCTTGCTGCATCCTTTCAACGAAGAGGCTGCGCAACGTGTGGTGCCAGCTCTTTTTTAGGAAATTCTTCCCGAAATACGGGCGCACGGGGTCCAGTCCGGGTCCATCGCCCTCTCCACTCTCAAACAGTTCCACCTCAGCGGAGTCCGCCAGCCGCACCTCTGCAATATCACTGTCGCGCTGGATATCCATGAGCGTGTTCATCAACACCCTCACTGCATTCTAATCAAACCGTCAGTTCATGGAATCCACATCAATGGCCAAGGCAACACACCAGGCCAACAGCCCTCTGTGGATTTGAGCCACGAGGACGCGTTTGTCGATATATATTATATTTTCTTCTTATAGGTCGGATTTGCCTGCGAGATTCGTCTTCGTCTTCCTTCTCGCTTTGGTCCTCGTCATCACTCGCCTCCTGGTGGCGCAAATTCTGCTCTCCCGGTCTACTGGCGTTAGTTTGCTTATGGTATCCACCTTCATTGTTACCGCGGCCCATGCGTATATCAACTCTTGGGCCGCTTCCACCTCGAGGGCGCGAGTGCCGGTGGGGAGGGGGAATCTAATGAACGATTAAACACACGATTGTCTGCACTCAATCCAAAAAGCCCGACCGAAGAAAACGATGGTGCGTGTACCACCCCTCCCTGTCCTCTAGTGTGTGTAATAGGGAAAACCCTGGAATACGAGCCAGGGGTTGTCATGTCCTGGCAAGGATTTCAAGCCTAGCATACCATAAAAAAATAATGGGCTGACCTGAGAAGAAGAGGCCACCGGCCCCATATCACCATTTTTTGCTCTGTGTCTTTGAGGCTGGGGGCGCGCCAGTGGAGGGAGATTGGAGTTGGGAGACGGCACGTGGGGCGTTATTTGCTCCGGCTCGTGAGTTGGAGCCTAGCATCAAATCAGACATCGTGTATTAAAACCTCATGAATGCAAAGGGCTGACCTGTGATGAAGAGGGTCCCAGGCCCATGTCATCATCTACGTCTCCGACTCCTTGAGGCTAAGGACGCGAAGTTCGGCAAAAAGTCAGATACAAGAAACCCTTATATAAATGTTGGTCAACCTGAGACATTCCAACCTGTGAGGAAGACGCCGCGAGGCGCTCTACAGCTTCGCCATCTGCGTCGCTCAACTCTCGCATGATGGTTTTCCCTTTTTTGCTAGTATTATTTCTGTTTTCTTGCTCCTATTGGGTTATTGGTCAGCAAGGATCCTTCAAGTTCCATTGGGAAACCAATACATGCCTCTGTCCTTCCATGCCCCGCATTCATCTTCATCACCTTCAATCTCATCCTTTCGGCCTCTGCTCGTGATTCTTCTGCCTCCAGCCGCGCCTGCCTCACTTCTGCCTCTGCTTTCCGAAGCGCTTGAGCATACTCATTTGCTCCCCTACGAACAGAGTCTAAATCCTCCTCCGATCCACGAAGCTTCTCAAGAAGTTCCTGTTCTCTTTGAGATGCATGTGCTACCATACTGGTTCTCTTCTCCTGTAGAATTTGCTCGGCCTCTTCTCTTGCCATCCGAATCAGTGCGTCAGCTTCACTCTTCGCTTGAAGAACAATTTGCCCTTTATGTTCCTCGATCTGTTTTTTCATCCTGGACCTCTCTTGCGTCAAAATTTGATTTTGATGGTTCAGGAAGTTCTTTTCTCGGTCTTGGAACTCCTGCTGCAATTGGCTGCGAAGCCTGACCGATAACTTGCCGCACATTAGCTTCGATATCAGCATACGGGAATTTAGTATGAAATCACTAAATACTCACCGGTTCCTCATAAACTGGATTTGGACGCGGCGTCTTACTTCGGCGCTGGTGGCGATGTGTCATAGGATCGGTATGATCTTCGTGTGCCAGTTGTGGCTCCTCATAAACGAGATTAGGCGGCGCAAGTAGATCAGTCGCCTCCGCGCCCTGCATGGAGTTTAATTAAGACATCGAACACCAACGATTGCGTGGTCAGGCTTGCGTTATTCAAACTTACCTCTTGTTTCGCACTGCCATGGGGCATCGTTGATTGGCTTCTATAAGATCCTGCAGTATACGGCCCTAGTGACAGTCCGTGCGCTCTGGAATCGTCTGTAACTGTGGTCAGTGGGATTGGCTGTTGAATAGGAGGATAAATAACAGCACTACAGTGAAGTTGTCTGTGAGAGTTCACCTGGGCCAATGAAGAGTACAAAGATGCTCCACGATGTGGAAGGCCTTGCATAGAGTCGTCCTGATCACAATTGTGAGATTCCACATCTGGAGAGTCCTGCGGGAGTCCAAGAGTGCGTCTGAGGAAGGAAGACATGGTTCACAAGGTTCTGCCTGCACAACGCAGGTTCGTCTTGCTGCGCTCTTTAAGCTCTTTGGCCGTACTCATAATCTCAATAAATCTGCATGATCTTCTGACTCCTCCTGTCTTCACTTCGTTTTACTTTACCAGCGATCATTTCTGGGATCTTGCGTCTTCATTGTCCCTCTTTCCCGCGATGTCGAACTTGTCTCTGAGTAATTATTTCATTTATGTAACGGTGTAACCTCAGGTAACTGAATCTGAATAAAAGGGGATGCTGATACTATGGTCTGTGGCGTTTTAGATATTTGTGTTCTGGTGTTCTGGATTTATGGCGCCTCAATGACTCAACTCCTCTTGGATCCTCCATTACTGCAAGACAGAAACCTTTACTAATCGTGGATATCTCCCACTGCCATACGTATAGGCGACCCAAAATACTTTACTTCACTGTTTTGAACTTAGTTATGACCCACAACAACCTGTCTGAATGTCGACAACACACCGACACGCTTGGAGAGCAAACGAGAATTGGAAACGCCACGGCTCCACTCCATGGAGTTTATGGAGCCGGCAGGTCACATGATACCCGGCATCTCACATGGCTCTGCGGCGCGACGCGCGCCTCCGGGGAGAAAGCGACAATTAGAGAATTTGAAGGTAGAGACCCATTGAAAAATATAGAAAGGGAGACATAATAAGTGGTTTGGATGTCCCTCCCGCAGATTGAGTAAAAGCGGGTTGAGAATGAGGAGCCCGGGAGCTGGTGCTGCGAGCATGCGCGAGAACAACACAAGAAGCTCAAAGAATTTTCTCGCTGGGACAGATACACGCGTATTAGATGTGCGCACCCGATCTGGCGCAGCCGTGGGTGCTAAGGGCGAACTTGGGGGCCCAAATGAGTTTCCAAACCCTTCACTCAGGTGAACCCACACAAAATGCCCGCATTTGTCGCTCTCATAGCTTATCAGCAGACACAAAGCTCAGAACAACTAGTTTGACGTACCTTACGAAAGAGTTTCCCTCTGTTTCAACCAGTGCATGCGATGGCTCTATAATCAATGGAGAAGCGGCGGGGCCTGGCGGGTAGAGTTGAATCGGAAAGGTGCCCGGCAGTATCACTCGTGAAAGCTTGGTGAAAGCGGCGTGTGCCCGCCGTCAGGGCGGGAGTCAGCGTGATGTGCGGGAGCCTGACAGTTGACTCCACGAAAATCACGTGACTCTACAAACTCTACGAAATAGAGAGAGCAAACAGGACTTAACCGCGTCTAGCCTTAGTTTGATCATCGCATCAATATGGTTCTTAAAGGGCGATTACATAGATATCGATAGTTTGCCCACGAAAGAAAAAAAATCTATCCTGACAAAAAATCTATCCTGACTCACCATCATGCGCTTATACTCGTTGCCG
Source organism: Hypholoma fasciculare (assembly GCA_016801325.1). Classification (NCBI taxonomy): domain Eukaryota; kingdom Fungi; phylum Basidiomycota; class Agaricomycetes; order Agaricales; family Strophariaceae; genus Hypholoma; species Hypholoma fasciculare. The sequence continues at coordinate 12,889 of JAEKIV010000726.1, forward strand.
CCCTGCAGCGAGTTTTCCAAATAAATTCCGCCGCAATGGCGCCGGCCAGCCTCGCCCGGAGGCTTGGGTATCTGTGTCGATTTCGGCAGGGGTGATGGCGCATCCCCTTTGGAATCATCGCTTGCGCCAATGCTGGTCCATGGCGAGTCCAGGCGAGTCCCCAAGGGCGATATTAGGAAGAGGTGGGAGGTCATTAAGTGGCAGGTCGGTAAACGCACAGAAGGAGTCATAGCTGCTCTGATTTTTTCGATCTCTGGCTTGGTACAGTCATTCCCTAGTCAATTTGTAGTCAATGGGTTACCCCACTCAATGGGTCATACTCAGTTTCTGCCTTCATTTCTCAAGCTATTACTATAATTCTTTCTGTATCACATTCCAATATACACTCTCCATTAAAATCCGAGAGGGATAAGCTGTGTGTTGTGTGGATGTTTGTTTCAATAAGTGCGGATTAGTGGATCTGCTTGGGATCTGCCATCAAAATGTGAACTTTTACCCGAGCAGTCTCTCCTCTCACTGGTGAAAGGAGGCTGATTTTCTTGTAGATGTGTTTCAATTACATTTAATGAGCAGTATTAACCACTTTATAAATATTTTGAGCGAATAGGTGCGCCGGAAATGACCCAAACAGTGGTATTTTTGTGCAACCTCGACGGCAAGATAAGAAAGTCACATCATGTCACAATTCCCATTCTCGGAGGGCTAGTTTGCGTAGGCTCAAAAACTCCATGGTTAATCGCGCAGATAGCACACGATAAGACTCACAACGTTATTATTTCATCATTCTTAGTACATAGTATATAGCATATGACTCATATCTAGAGGTTTGTCTACTCAGATTGTTTTCAATGAGCGGAGATAGCGACCACGGCTCAAATCTAATTTGAGCGCCCCATTGATAGGGAATGACTGCATCTATACGGCCCTTGAACTATTCTTACCTTCAGGTCGACGTGCTGACAGCCGATCTGATTATTTTATTTGGAATGGAACGCCATTGGCCCGTTTCCATAATTGTGACTATGCTAGCTTGATGCTTTAGGGTTAGTATCTTACACTGGACCGTGTCGCTTGCGGGGGCATATAATAAAGACATCCGGGTTGTATGGGAGGGGATTTAAAATCACTTGTCTCCGCAGAGGTTGCAAACATGCCGTTCATCTGGGATTTCTTCACCTCTAAACAACAGGTTATTACATTTATTGACGTTGCAAGCTTTGTATGGCAGCTAATTCTTTGCACCTGCAGTATCGCGTTCTCGCTCGTCTTCGTGGAACTCACGGTCCAGTCAATTGTTTATCGTTAACTCGAGATGGAACACTGCTTGCGAGCGGCGGTACGTGCGCAGATCAATACTTAATGTGTTTGCGGTGTTCATGCTACAATATCACTGGCAGCTGATGATCAAGCCCTGCGCATTTGGAACATTCGAGAGAAGCGACGCCTTCAAACAATTCAAGACAAGTTTGACCGTTGGGGCCAAGTGACTTGCCTGAAGTGGTTATCGATAAATTCGCCTGAAGGGAGTACTATCTGTTTTGGAACAGGAAGGGGTCTCATTCTCGTTTATCGAGGAGGAAGGGACTTGGTAAGTGAACTAGGATTTATCTTGATGATAGTGCAACTAATTTTCACGATCAGCAGGCGAACTTCCGAGAATTATCCATGATAAATGCATTTTCTATCGATGACCCTGTAGAATCTGTTGATTACGACCGTGCAAAGAGTCGCCTGGCCGTTTCAAGTCACCATGGCAAAATCAAAATGTACGATTTTGATAAGAGTGGTAGGCAAGCTATATATACTCTCATTAAAGTAGAAGATTAAATATTGCTTGCAGGGGTACTGACTTTGATATGGGAAAAGGGCATGTTGGTTCCAGTGGTCGGCGGACATTGCGCGATCCCGCGATCCGTCCGCTTTACTGTCAAGGGTGAACATCTCCTCGTTTTCGGGCTTGAAAGCGGCATTATGTGCGTACAAAATCTAGAAAGTGTTTGAAGTTTAAAACCTATGTTCACTATAAAACAGGGAGTCTAGAATTTCCGCAAGTGGTGCTCATGATTGGAGCAAATCGTTGAACAGCAGCATGTACGCGAGATTACACTTTTATAACAAGCAATTTGCTGACTATATTTTCCAGTGGTAATGCTTTCCTCAACCCAGAGGAGAATGTCTTAGTCGTGGATAATCTGGTAGATGGCTTTGACCTATACAGATATCCACATACCGCACCTTTCAATACGATAGAAGTTCCAAGAGAAAGGAAAAATCTACTTGTATTCTGTGGACAAAGTGGAGAGAATACAGACACTGAAGCATGGATCCCAAGGAACCATGATCCAAGCCTTGGATGTAAGCTTCGTTCAACTTTGTCAGCAATGATGAAGTTTACAAAGTCGCATACCTCACAAGGCAACGTCGATCAACGACTCTCATATCATAGCGAGCGGGAGCAATGATAGTCTACCTGATATCATTATTTGGGAAAGAGTGGTAAGTTAATCCCAAAGCCTTTGAACTGTCGATTTAAGTCCTATTGCTCCAGACCATATCATCGAAAAGAAACGGTCCAAAACATTCTTTCAGCGCTGTTACCATACTTCTGATCGTCAATTTTTGGGTTGTCGTCGTATTGGCTTTGGTTGTAGGATTGAACAGCAGCCAGAAAAATGCCATCCTAGCCGTAAGTGTTTCGTTTTGGACAATGAGTGCATACTGAGTGCCGCCTGGTTGCAGAAAGCGCATAAGTTTCTGGGAAATCCTTCCTCTGAGACCAGTGTGCACGTATTCTCGAAAGACAGATCTCACCTGTCATTAGAGAGATCTGTAGCTCTTTTAAGAGAACAAGGAATTGACATTAATGAACCGCTTTGGAGGTCTTACCTTGAAGACTTAGATTAGGCGTTCGAGAGTAGATAACACTATTGTGCAAGTGTCCTAAACAATTGCTGAATCTGAAAGAGAATAAACTATATGATCTCAGGGTTTATATTGAGTGGACCTGAAGCCTACGTATCTAACCGGAAACGCAATCACTCGACACACCTTGCTCAAAGCTCCGAAGACTTGTCACCTCAAACTCTTTATTGAGAAGGACAGATGTGGTATGGAAACCGTGAGTGCAAGGCGTAGCTCGGACGCCGGCGTTCACCTGCCCATAGCATTTGCATAGCATGCCAACCTTTTAAATCATATGTAAGCGAATGTATATAACATCATTTCTATTCTAGAGCTTGCGATGTGTTCGTGGCTTTTGGTATCTGCGGGGCACTGGTTTTTCGGCGTGTAGCGGGCGTATGTGGGCGTGCAGGGCGTGCACGGGCGTGTGACACATGCGGGGATGAGCGTGCGCGGGCGTGCTTGAGCGCAGTGCTGGGCGTGCATGGGCGTGTATACAATGTGCATAAGCGTGCCCCGGGCGTGCAAGGCGATTATAGATATTAGTCTTGTATAATCGCAGTGGACGTGTATGAGCGTGCACGCCCATGCACGCCCGCACGCCCACCACACGCCGATTTCAAGCCGATTTCCCTTTTCCCGTATCTGCGCAAGCGCTTTGGATATCTCAGGTTGGCACACGAGAGGTAGCTTCGATGCGGGCGTGTGCCCTGTCGTGGGTGAAAAACAAGCGCCCTGGAAGAATCTTGGCATGGCACTGTGAGCGGCGGCACAGCGGGATAACATGGGCGCGTACCTGTGGCCCGCTGTCGCGACTTGTGAACTAGTGTCCGCGTTGAGGGCTGCGTTGGGGCTGCGACTGCGTAGCAGGAGCCTTGCGGGCAGGTGAGGGTCTCGCATCTCGAGTAGTAGAAAGGTGGCTGCAATTTTATGGCTAAGAGATAAGCCCCGTGGCAGTACAGTAGTGTAATTCTGTGGCGTTTCTTACTGAAGAGTCAAGACGACGTGAGTGAATGTGAAGCAATCGTCGACTCAGGTTAGAACGCTCGATGGACCTGTCAAACTTACGAGGCCTTCCGTAGTATTAGAAAACCAGCCATATACCCAGTCGTTTTTTGATCTTGAATAAGACGCCCAGAAAAGAGCAACGGCGCCAATTCCGGAGGAATAGTGGGCTCGATCCCTGCCCGTACTGAGAATAAGTATGCGTATGTTCTAAGTTCTTGGTTCTTTCGGCAGATTTTGGGCAGATGTTGATGAGTAAGTCCGGCCCGGACTGACCCGGCCCCACAAGACCGAGCGACCTATTCTTGACCGATTACCCACGCAGTCCGCAGAAAACCATCACAACCTGAACCCTCCTGAACCCGCTTCGCCATCATGCATCATATCCGACCCTCCCACGTTGTCGTCTGATGGCTCGTCATCTGCGATTGTTTCGATCACATTTGCGTCTCTGTCGACGCGAACGCCGCCTGCATCACCGCGCGAGGAGGACCTTCAGGACGACTGGGGAAAATGTTTACAAGGCGGGCGGCCAGGCGTCGCAGTCGACTATGGCGCGTAGGAGGAGTATTCTGGCAGCCCGTCGTGAGTTATCGCTTTCTCATTTTCTTTGTTTCCCTGTTCTCTCGCGCTTGCTCTGTTCGCCCCGGTATATATGAGACATTCCGTGGTATTTGGCCAGGGGGGTATGTCAACCTATGGTGGATCCTGCCCCATGGCTCTTTGGCCTGCTGGTTCACGAGCATCTATCTCATTTTCAGCGGAACTATCGCTGCGCACCGGCGCCTGCATTATAATTGGAATTGCTGTATACCACATTTCCATTGCCACGCCCATGCTTTGCAACAGTCGCATTCCTTTCCATTTTTCTCCTTGGTACGATTTGCTAATTTTGGTGTTCTCCAATTACCCAATAGCGGACGACGCCAACAACCACTTTCTCCGGCCTCGACATTTCTACCAGTACGGTTCCGGCCACGCGACCTACACGAGCGTCGCCAATCCGGCGCACACTCAAAGCAACTCCAGCACAGACACCGACTACACCGACGAGACCCCGCGTGCTGCGGCTGGGCTTAGAGTCCGCCGTGTCCACCGTCAGCAGCGGTTCAGGCCGATGAATGAGGTTAACGGGGAGCAAGGGCAGCCGAAGGTCGGAACGTCAGGGAACGCAAGCATGCTGCGCCGAATGGAGTGGAGGAAAGGGCTCCCCGCGAGGGAGTATATTGGCGAATTTCGGAATCGACAGAGTCGGCTGTTCGGCTTCATCGTCCCCGTATGCTTCGGCTTCTGATTCGCCTTCAACCTTCCACATCGACATCGAATCCGATAATACCGCCCGCTGTGAAATAGACATGGAGGATTTTTCAAGCAAGGCAATACGGACGGCGAAGGACGGCGTCGCGGCGCTACTTAGTAGCGCGTCAGATACGGCGTATCGAGCGGGCTGAAGAACAGCAACGCGAAACTCGCGATGTCATTCAGGAATCGCCGGAATGCTACGTCTACAGAAGGCGGTGATACCGGGTCTGCTGCTCAGCCGAGCTCGTGCGCGCGAGCGCGTTCCCGAGGCAGGGGATGTCTCTCATCCGCGCAATCGTAGTCGGACGACTCGCCCGACTTGCCCACGCCGATGACGCCCATCAGCGCAGGCACCAACAAGGCGCTGCACCGCCTGCTCCCTCAGCTGAAACGGCGCAAGCAAACCGCGCGATGGCGGCGCAGACATCGACATCGGCGCAAGTAACTGCAGACAGCCTGCTCAGCCCGCAGCCGAATGGTCGACCGTAGTGGACAGCTCACCTGCGAGGTTGTGTCGGCCTGACTCGGCGCGACTGTGAAGTGGGATCGAGCAGATGATGGATCCGATGATGATGGGCCTCCTCATAGGGCTGCACCTGTCGATGGGGTGCGGAGGGCGTGTTACGCAGTGCGAGGCTGTGGAACAGCCACCACGCACACCTGTCCAGCCCGCCGCTGCCGATGCCCATCGGCTCGTCGGCGGAAATGGCTTGGGCGATCTCGTCGGCGACCTAGTGGGCATGTCGCCGACGTACTTCGCCGCGATCAATGGACGGGTGGGTAGAGACTATGACGATGATGGGTGCGACCGTCCGACGTAGGGCGGAGGACCTGACTAGGAGGATTGCATCGAGCTTGACCAGCACTGAGCGCGACGATTCAGGACGGCTCTTGATTGCGTCGTCGCAAATCGCTCGAGCGGGGTCATGATCTTTCAGCACATGACATGAATTGCGACACGAGCCGCAGCAGCTCGTCGACACTCTCCGTCGCTGCCCTGCCAGCAACGACAATTGCGTGGAATTTGTTTATCGCGCGTTGGACTGGGACATGTGTCATTCATTCAGAAAGATCGGCGACAACGGGATCAAGTCGGGATGCGCGGCACCCGCCTTCTCTAGGTTCGTATTTCGACAGCTATGGCAACCAGGAGTCCGGCTATGGCGACTCGGTCTTATCGAGCTCTCAAGAACAGACGCACGAGCTGCAAACCACGCCAACGATGGCGGGCGGTAGCACCGTCTCGCTGCCGCTGCGCTACCTGGACGGATCATTGATACCCTCAACTACGCCAGACAAGATGGCCTTTGGCACATGGGAACTCATGCCCAGCATCCAGTCAAATTCGCATTGCTCGAAGGATACACCGACGAGGCGGCTGGAAAAGGAAGCAGCTGCCGCCGCAGCCGCCGCTTCTACAGCTATTGTTATCAATGTGACACGACGCAGAGTCAGCGCCATCTAGACCTGATCCTGTTGTGAATCTGCGCATGATGTATCCGACAGCTCTTGCCTATTCGTTCGTTCGCAGCAGCAGCCCCTCGAGATTTCCGGGCTGCATGTCCCAGACACAAACGTCCCTGATTCGGAAATTGACGTCGCGACGCTAACGAGGTGGGGAAATCCGGAGCTAGAAGAGCCTGACGAAGCCTTTAGCAGACGAGTCCACTGCTAGTAGAGGATGCAAGCATGCACCCCACAACAACCACGCACAAGGCCGATGTGCTTGCAAGACCGTGGCTGAGAAGAAGAGCGCGGCATGGGCTTGGACTAGGACGCCGTCAGTTCCGAAGGGGACGCGAGCACCCGGCGCAGGAAGGCAAAGATGCGCGTGTTCCAAGGGGATGAGGCGTTCGTTGTCGCCTGCGTGAGTTTAACAGTTGCGGGGCGGTAGTGTGTACCACGCATTGAAGGCGGCAGACGCCACCGCGCGAGCTGTTCCCTGCCTCAAGTTCTGCCAGGAAGGTGGGTCTGTCAAAGCGCGCGAGTGCGTGGGTGAGGGATTTTCGTGTCAGATTTTATGGCTTGGAGCGAAATTCTCAAGAACATTTTCTCCTTGCCTCTCGTAGATATTTTATAAGCTTGCGGGCGGACCTCAGGACTTAGCAAGTAATATAGCTGATCTCTTGTCTTTTTTGCGTCCTTTGTTTGAATGAACTATAGAATTGATCGGGCGGCTATCTTTTATCGGACAAGCAGTGTTGAATTCTGCTTTTAGAACAATGCTGCCTCGGGCCTGTGCCGGACGCTCACGTACCTTTGATCGCATCGTGTACCCATAGGATTATCCTTCGCGCTCTCTCCTCTGTTTGGTTTTTTCTCTGCTCAATGCCCACTTGTTTTTGCACTGTTCGTGGATGTCGCACCTCAGGCGGCTTTGACCCTGTCACTGGAAAGCCCATAGGCAGAACTCTAACAGCAAATGTCTTCAGAATTCATTCATTAGATGAATTGACACACGAAACAAATAATGAATTCAGCTCAAATGTAGAAGACGAAGTAATCGATCAGCTCTCGGCTCAGATTGCTGGAGCTACACTCTCAGATCAAATGGCAGGACGGTCGACATCGACCCCGGGCGGCCGCTTATGGGGTCACTACTTTACCGAACCAGAATCACTGTTGCCTTCCACCCACTTCAGCTCTCATGATTTCAAGCAGCTGCCTGGCAAACACAATGATACTGTGCCCCATGTTCAAGTCACACCCTCCAGATCTCAAGAAGCAGAGTTACTTTCTTGCCTCTCTAGTCTTGATGCAGACATAAACTCCTTTTCAAACGAAGCGAAATTAGGTGTAGGAGAAACCTGCCGACCTTCATCGAAAGGGCCGCCAAAGGCCTTCCCTCTGCAGGCCCTACTTGAACAATCCGGATCACTCCAACTCCGCTTGGATACTATTTCCTTCAAGTCCCCCGCAGTCAAGAAACAAAAAGAAATTGCCGCAGCGAAGCTTGCGCAGGCAGTTGATATCCTTGAAACCGCCCGTTGTTCATGGCAGGCGCAGCTGTCGAAAATCATGAAAACAAAGACGCCATCTAAGGGAGTACCTTTTGACGCAGGTCTGTGTATACCCACTTGACTTCTGATAAATATCTGATATGTCAATCCAGCTCACCACCATGAGCCTATCCTAGTTGGCGTGGATCCAGTCTTGCAGGTTGCGTTTTTCATGATTGTGACATGCCAAGTCATTCTGGGAGTTAGCCGCCGCGGTTGCAACTTCCTATTGCAAATGGTCCAGTACATCATTAACCTTACCATCCTTCGGGCTGGCGTAAACATGTCCCAACAAGACCGCAAACTATTGTCCGATATTCCTAACGATTCCCGGTGCGCAGAAGAACAATTCCATTTGAAACCGAATTGCACTGTTGTTGCTGTTTGCCCGAACGACGACTGTCATGCAACATATTTGCCCGCTGCTTCCAGCAACTCGGCTGGTCTGTATCCAAGAACTTGTACCTATCGTAAATTTAAAGACGGGGAAATGTGCGGAACGGAGCTGTTACGACCTTACCAAGCCCATGGACGCACCGTATACATCCCGATCAAGCGCTTTGTCAAGAACAGTTTCAAAGACTGGCTTTCAGGACTGCTCTCTCGCCCTGGTTTTGAGGGGAAGATGGACATGGCTTGGAAAATACACACTAAAGACCAAGAGAGAGGCATCCATGGCGATCTTTTAGACATATTTGATGGCGAAATTTTGCGCAATTTCAAAGGACCTGATGGCCTATATTTTGGGCTTGGAGGGGATGAGGGGCGCTATGTCTTCTCTCTGTGTTGTGACAACTTCAACCCATTAGGGAACAAACAAGCGGGAAAAAGCTATTCAGCTGGCATGGTGTCTTTGATATGCCTGAATCTTCCTTCCGACATACGCTATAAGCCTGAGAATATGTTCCTTTATGGAATCATCCCAGGTCCACATGAACCCCCTCTCGACTGCATGAATCATTACCTTAGGTTTCTTATTGACGACTTTCTGGAGTGCTGGTCACCTGGGGTGCGATTGTCAAGAACCCATCAGCATTTCTACGGACGCGTGGTTCTTTGCGCTCTTGTATGTCTCGTTTGTGATCTAGTTGGCGCTCGAAAAACTATGGGATTTGGTGCTGTTGGGCACACCCAATTGTGTGCGCTTTGCCACTGTAAACGTGGTCTGTGTGGATCTGAAATTACAGATGTACATTCCTGGAAGAGACGAACAAACAAAGATTACCGCCAAAGTGCTCAACGGTACCTAGACGCGGAGGATGAAAAAGAAAGACAGGCTATATTCAAAGAAACCGGCATCCGTTGGTCTGAACTGCTACGCCTTCCCTATTTTGACCCCTCTCGCTTTGTTGTTGTAGATGCGATGCACAATCTGTTTTTGGGCCTTATAAAGGAGCACTTCGAAATTCTTGGGATAAGAGATCCGGAAGATGGTGTTGCATTCATAGCTGATGTCCCAATTCAGTCGTATGAGATGTTAACTGGTCCGGAACGGAAGAGCATGGAGCGCATTATCCGCCTTTTACAATGTGCCCTAAACAAGAAGCTTGAAGACGAATCTGAGTTCAATGCTCACCTTAAGAAGATTCACAATTGTCATAGTGTGGCCCTCAAAAAATTTTGTCAAATATTCAATATACCGCTGTCTCCATCAAACGAGATGGTAGCAAAAAAGAGATGCAATAAGTCTGATTATGCAAGAGCGATTCTGACCTGGGTGAGCTATTCTTCTATTTGCTATGCGTATGCTTACAGGATCCTGTTATCAGAGGCTGTCTCAAGCTGAATTCTCTTCGGACGCAGCTGAAAACTTTGACAAAGGATGTATCCTCACAGCCGAAGAAGTTGCAATAATGCGTTTGGACATAGCTAATATGGCAACTCCTTCCTGGTTAGCATCAG
>JAEKIV010000727.1:0-17740 GCA_016801325.1 Hypholoma fasciculare
ACATTTTTCTACTTTCTTTATATGAATTCTAAATTTCACTATAAGTATGCGGGATTATTTTTTGTGCAAACGGACCACCATAAAACTGGCAGTATAATTGCAGGACCATTAAAGGAACATAAAGATAAAGTAAGCACAATAGCTTATTCTCCAGATGGAGAGCATATTGCATCTGGTTCCAATGACAAAACAATAATATTTTGGAACGCCAGCACTGGGACTAAAGTTCTTGAACCATTGATTGGGCACTCAGGAAAAATAAATATCATGGCATATTCACCAGATGGAAAATACATTGCATCTGGATCTGGGGATAATAGTATAATTATATGGGATGCAAAAACTGGGCTAAAAATTTTAGGTCCATTAATAGGACATACACAAAAAATAGTAGCTATGTCATACTCACCAAATGGAGAATATATTGCTTCTGGATCTTGTGATTGCACTATTATAATATGGAGTGCTAGAACTGGCAATGTATTTGTTGGGCCATTGTGTGGACACACAGATCGGGTGCAGACAATAGCATATTCACCAAGTGGACAGCATATTGTATCTGGTTCCTCTGATAATACAATTATCATGTGGGATACACAAACTGGACTTAAATTTGCTGATCTGTTAAATGGGCATACACATTGGATAACTAAAGTAGCATATTCACCAAATGGAAAATATATTACATCTGCTTCTTGGGATGGAACTATAACTATTTGGAATGCAGCAACTGGAGCTATATTTGCAAGCTCATTGGGCAGTCAAATAAAAGAAATAACCTCAATGAAATACTCACCAGATGGCCAATTTATTGCCTCTGGATCAGGTGATAGTACTATTCAATTGTGGGATGTAAAAGCAATTGAAAGAGCATATAGTGAATCAGAGACAGACATTGCACAATCTAGCTATATTCAACAAGACCCCTGGGTAAAATGGAGCCAAGAACTTGAAGATAGATGGATTACAGATTCAGATGGAAATTTAATTCTATTTGTTGCCCCCTGGTACCAAGTGGGCTTGTATTGGGACCCTGTAAAATTCTTTCTTGCAAAAGATGCAAACAAATGGAATTTTAGCAACTTTGGTTATGGACAGAAGTGGGCTGATTATTTTCAATTTTCAGAAGCTTGATCAAGTAGTTATTTTCTGTATTCTAAAAATTATAAATTAGCAAAAATTGCAGTCAAGTTGTGGACAAGTTGTAAAATGTATGTAGAATAGATTGGTTTTATTATATTTCAAATTATTAAACTCCTTTTGAGTACCAAAGCCACATAAAGATTATTTTGACATTGAATCTCAATAATAATAGTAAGGTAAATGTGTGCCAATGTATATTCTTGCTGCCAAGTTGTCCAGTATGTCAAACATCACACCCCCCATTTTTGCAGTGAGCTTGTGGTCCCTGATGCAGGATTAAGCACCTGGAAGGTCCAGTTCTGGTTCTAGTGCTGAACTAATGTTGCTTGCTGCAGTGCATATACAACACACACTGACAGTAACATCCAGGGAATGCCATGGGGATATTCTTCTGCTTCCTCCACTCTGAATGGTGGAGATGTGCCTGTACCTTGTGAGGTGCCCAAGCAGCCCACCCCTCCCCTGCCATGCCTGGACCTGGACCTGGACCACCAGTGCCTTCTGCATCCAGTGTCAATTCCATCACTCTTCTCCAGCTCAGCAAGTACCATATCCCTTCTTGCTCTTCTTCCCCTCCTTGCCCTGCTCCTTGTCTGCCATCTGGTAGGATAATAACCTCCTGATGCATAGTCATAGCTCAGCCAGTGGCTCAGCATGTGGGTCTCCCTGTCTTTGCCTACCTGCATGCATCACAGTGGCAGGATCCTGCCACAGCTTGATCACCATGCTTGGATCTGTGCCCAGACCTGCCCTGGTGTTATTGAATCCAGCAAGTGTTGTCACTGGGGTGCAGTTGTACTCCAATGACCTGCACCACAGGGAAACACTGCAGAGCTTGCAGAGCATGAGGACAATGGCTGCGTCCCCTGGCTCGCAATGCTAATAAAACTGGAGAATACGGTGCCAACCTGTTAGGGTCACTTGGAGTGGTTAGCAGACCAAGTGGTCAAAGATAGACCAGGGAATACTGTGGTATATCCAGTTGGGTATCTACTACAACTGGCACATACTATATATACTACTTAGCAAGGTCGTCTGACTACAATAAGTACTGAAATAGCCTGGTATCAACTGATGTCTGATGCACACAATCACAATCATGATATGATGGACATATGATCATCACCTGTCAACTTGCGACAAATACGCATGATGATTATTGTTGTTCACAAGTGTCCAGCCTTTCTTCAGTGGCAGCCAGCACTCAAGCAGGATGCCATTCAATGTGGGGTGGCCATACTAGCGCCAATTACCAGTGCTGTACAGCATGAAATGAGTTTCCTATTCACATTCAAAATATAAATGATAAAACACACTTGAGCACCCTGCTGTACCAGCTTGGCATTTGCAACTGCGACTACAAGCAAATCACACATCAGCTCATATCCACAGGTAGCAACTAAGCCCAGACTTACATAATTAGTGCGCTCATCCTCCAGAGCAACATACAGCATATCATCATTCTGCACATACTGTCTTCAATTCAAATTGCTCTGCACCCACTGCACACACCCTCAATACATCCACTGTCTCTTCCCTGCACTGCACCTCTAACACAGTGCTGAGTGCAACATACTAACTATTAAACTAAGCGGACACAGCATGCAGTTGATGGCCCACGCCACACCATGGTACCCATGACCAGCAGCACAAGGCGAGGATGGAATGGGGGACTTGCATAGGGTGAAGCCCTGTAACTTGTGCAGCTTGTAGAACACTACACACATGTGCGGTAGCGCTGATGACTGGCGGAGCATAGAAAGAGGTACACAATGAATAACAGCTTGCCCTTGTACACCACGTACACGTCACCGAAGTAGGTTGCATCAACAGGATGGAACTTGTGGATTGGTGAAGCAGGTAGTGACATTTATGGAGTTCTTTTTCAGGAGATTGCGGGATTCTGCAGGATTCTGCAGGATGTCAGTGAAATTGAAATATTTTATGGGTGTCACTGCATACCCCAAGATAGCTGGACCAGGTCTTCAGAGTCACCTTGAATAACCTTAGAGCACATTACATCATTGTTGTTGTCATCAAAGGGAGGCATCCCACTTTGCAAACAGTAGTCTAATAGAGAATGTCCCCAGCGTATTCTGCATTGCAGGTGAGAACAAGACAACATTGGGAAGAATAAAAGTGTACCTATCCCCTGATACTTCTCTGCAAGCAGCATCCCGAGCCAAACATTTCCATCTGCATTCTACAGTGCGAAGTGTGTGATCAGCACCACAAGCGTGCTGAGAAATCAACAGGCATTCTGGCGTTGTCGAGAACACTGCTGGAGCATGCAGTAAGTGCGGTGATTTAAAGTCGACTGCAGAGGCACAGGAAGGTGGGCCCCCAGAGACAATGTTGAGGAGCACTGAATGCTGCCGCAAGATGGACTGTCTGTTTGGCTATGCTCCAATGAGTTGTTTAGCCACTGGTAATGGAGCACAGTTGCTGAGGAAGAGTGCTGTGGTGGACAATAGCAAGACAATGAGAGCATGGAAGGTCTGAGCAGCTGCTGCTTTGATGTTAACAGGGAGAGTGTTAATCTCGTCTAAGTGAACCAAGGAAATGGCACAAATTCAATCTGGACTAGCTGGGCGTCGGCCCCCAAAGTACCCTTGCCTGCAGAGCAAGTAAATGAAGTCCCTGAACGAGGGAATTCCTCAGATAGCTATTGATAAGTGGTTTGGTGTGTGTCACCGCAAGGTGCCTTGCGTGCTCCGCGATGCTGGTTTGGATGATGAGCAGGACAATCTCGCTGTCTATGTCCGTGAGAAGATTCCACATATTAATCAAGGCCAAGGTGGCGGGGGCGTAGCAGCAGAGCCTTGTGTGAAGAGGAGGGAATGAGTAAGGCACATGCTGGAGCCGCTGACGCTGAGCTTGAGTTCTGTGAGTGCGAAGAGCGCCATGGAGGGCAATGATGGACTGATGTGTGAAGGTGTGGGCTTTTTAGAGAAGTTGTCGGTGGAGAAAGCGAGCATGCGCATACATGGGTTCAAGTGGTCGAGCACTGGAGTAGGCCGCATGTGTGTTAAAGTGTTTGTGGGTCTGTCCAGGGAGCTCCGGAGTGCTTGAACTCCACTACAAGGCGCAGGCGGTTCCTAGACCCTGAGTCAGGGATATTTCTGTGAGATGTGGATAGCAGGGGGTTAAGCAGTTGATTCAGGAATCAGAGGGCGGTGACAAGACGAGGCGTGCATCTAGTAGTCATTTTCACGCATTTTGCAATGCGATTTTGGATCCCGTGATAGCGATGATTCCAAGCATGTCGTAGCGTGGCACAGGCGAGGTACATGTAGCAGCGAGAGCCGAGGCGGAGCGAGCAATCAGGTTCTATGCAATGGTTTCTGGGATTGGTTTAGGGAGTTGTTAGGAAATTTGGCGCCCATGCAGATGCCAAACAGTGCGTGCCAGTCACTCCGCTAATCACATTGCGGTGTTGACTCCAATTTGACTCTGGAGAGTTTATCTCAAGTTTATCTACCAGTAAATCTGTCTCAAAAAACCTTTCCACGCCCTGTACAATTTCGCCGTCAATGTCTCCAACAAATATCAACTACTCGCTGACTCACGTCCATAAGCAATTCTGTGACCTGTCTTTACGAGTACATTCAGGTCCTTCAGACGCCGACCGTGAGTGACGATTGGTAATTGTTAGGGACCTGGCCGGTGGTTCGCAATGCGGCACGGACAGATGCTATGAACGAAGTATATAGCAAATGTACGTAGAGAGTCGCAATGTGACATACCTATGAACGAAGTGGACAAACGTGAAGAGGAAAATATGTGTATCTACGAAAGTTAAGGTAGAAAGTCACATGGTCTTGTGACACTCGGCCCCGTCTTGTTAAGGGAAGAGCCCCACCAAAAATAGAAAACCAAAAGCGGTAGCTGAGAAAAGAAGTAGAAAAAAAATCCACGCCCATCCACGTCAGCTGTCAACGTCCCCACAATGGCTCCTCCTCTTTCCACACATCTGCTCATCCATCCTGAACTCCTCAATGAGCTTGCGAGCGTGCTCCATCTCATACTCTTTCTTCCACTCATTCTCACTCTCGTCATACCCCTTCCACTTCACCAAGAACTCGGCCACACCGCCCCGGGAACACCGCTCCTTCAAAATGTGTTTGATCTCGACCTCCTCCGACCCCTCAACAATAATTGGCAAAGGCGGAACTTGATGACACCCCAAAATTGTGTCCTCACGCGCCGGAACCAGGCAGGAGACATGGAACACATTGTGAATCAACCACCCATCCGGTAAGTCCAAACAATACGCGGTGTCCGACAATTTCTGAGAAATCTTGAAGGGCCCAAAGCGCCGGAAATTGAGTTTATGACTCAGGCAAGTCGAATGCAAGTCTGCTCGCTCCAAAAACACGTGATTGCCCACCACAAAATCAGGCGCTTCATCCACCCATGCATCGTAAAACCGTTTCATCCTTGCTGCCGCCAGCTCCAACAACCCCTGCAATTCCGCCTGCACCTCGTGGATCATGTCCACCCTTTCGTCTGCCTTTGGCACTGCTTGCAAATTTACGGGATCAACCGAGAACAATGGATTAAAGCCATACTCAGCATAAAAGGGTGACATGCCGATAGATGAATTGACGCGGTTGTTGTAAGCAAACTCTGCAAAGGGGAGCCAGGCCACCCAGTCGTCCTGATAGTAGTCAATATAGGTGCAAAGGTAAATTTCCAGCTCCTGATTTGCGCGCTCTGTCTGACCGTCAGTTGCAGGGTGATGTGCCATCAACAGTGCACGTTTAATTCCCATCCGCTCCCACAGGCGCCGCATGTACGCAGCAACAAACTTCGGGTCCTAGTCGCACACAAATTTCTTGGGTGTCCCATGCAGGCACCACACCTTCTTGATGTACTGATCACATGCCTCAACCACTGTATCCGTTTGATGAGCTGGGAGAAAGTGCACGCGCTTTGTCAACTTGTCGCAAACAACCTGTATCATGTCAAATCCGCGACTAGGCGGCAAGGGGCCGATGAAATCTGTCGAGACATGCTGCCATGGCCCTTCTGGAATCTCAAGAGGTTGCAAAGGTCCATGGGGTCGTTGTCTACGTGGTTTCGTGTGCTGACAGGTCTTGCAGTGGTCGACATATCGATTAATGAACTCGGACATGCGCGGCCAATAGTAATTCCGCGCAACAAGCGCTAGCATGTTCGACTGCCCAGGGTGTCTGGCCGGAATTGCGTCGTGATAGAGCTGGAGGACGAGGTGCTTCACCTCGTTGTTGTCTGGAACATAGATGAGGCCACAAAATTGCACTACGCCATTGTCCACCATGAAGTCCTTCAAACGCGAACAAACCAACACTGGCGCCAACGCCAAGGACCACATTGCATCCAGACGGGGGTCCTTGCGCGAAGCAGCCCAAATCCGCTCCAAAATCTGAGTGTCATCCAAGATCGTCTGCCCCACCTTTGCCACCACTGTGGAACGAGCACAGCGCGCAATATCCAGCACCACTGCCCTCTTCACCACCCAATTTGCCTCCGCCACTGTCGTGCCACCACCCGCCTCCGAAACACCACCTGCCACCTGCTCCAGTGCCAACACCCGCACTGCCCCGTTGTCCCGTGCCTCTGCCGGCACCTCGTGGTCGGACCGCCGTGAGAGCTCGTCAGGGCCCATGCTGAGCCGTCCTGGGCAATGGTGGATTATAAAATAGAACCTGTTCAAAAACAAGCTCCAGTGCACCTAGGGAATAGCACGGGTCACCCATGGGTATTTTCCGAGTGACCCGCACCCGTACCCACGGCGACCCGTACCTGCAAACCCACGGGTCAGCGCTCTGCGGGTAGGTGGGTGTCTGTGGGTACTCGCTCGGACACGTGGCGCGCGATCCGGTCACGTGCTATATTACAAATGCCCCTGCATATGCCGCACGACGCAGACCTTTCTTACCCGTCTCCCTCGCTGCAGCCATCTTGACCCCTCTCCCCGTAAACCACCAACGAAGGTCTCAAGTTTGGCCATCGTTTCCGTGCTGGTATATCGACGCTTGCGAAAAATGAAGAGCGGGGCAGTGCATCGGGTGCACGCTGCACCGCTTCGTCTGCTCTACTGTGTGGAAGAGCGCGGGACACACGGTGAGTTTGATATTCAGTGTTCATTGGGCCTGTGCTGACTGCTGATCGTAGCCGGGTGCTCCAGGTGTGCTGTGCGACTGCATGGCGGATGTATGCTGTGCCTCACTTACCCGCATCCAGTAGCTGACCATATGCGTTTGCAGTGTCATTTCATCCGCAATGGTGCCGATACTGGAACGGAGCGACGGCGGTGTATGGAGGGATGGTGAGTTGTTTGCCTGATGTTCAGTGTAATTGGCAAGCTCAAGTACAAGTGCAGATGTAGTTTGCGCCTGCCTCCCCCACCCACACGCCAATTGCCATCCATCTGTCCTGCGTTTGCGATGGGATGCGCTGTACAGTGTTTTGGGCGAATCAGCAGCAGCACTCGCCTTGGCTACGCCGGGCCTTGGAGCTGCTGCTCTCGACCTTTCACGAATTCCGCCGCCCGCGGCCGTGTCCATAATTGGGGAACGGCCACTCCACTGCGACATGCCCACACTCGGGTCATCTCCGGCACTGCATTCGTCTTTCCCGTATTGCAAGCATGGGTGCGACTATTTGGCGACACGTACGTGCTGCTGACAGCAGACCTCAATCGAATGGTGCAAGACCACTGGTAGGCCAAGCAGTCAGGGCAGAGCGGGGGCTCATCGCGGGGGAATAGCAAATGCATGAACCATGTATTCGGACTTATATCTACAATATAATTTTGTCCCACCCCTCTACAAGTTCTTCGACTGCGTTTTCTTCAATGTCTGGGAGTTGAGCGGTGTGGAGAATGTCGGAGTCGTGTATGTGGCTGCGTAAACTCCAGTTACCAACACACAACTGTGCACGGGTTGATTGAGCAGACAGTCTGTTGCGAACATATGGCAGAGTGAAACGACCGCGACTAAAAACACGCTCGACGTCAACGGAAGTTGCTATAAGATGTATCAGTGTGTGATATCAAGACATGGACATGAATTGTCTATGTACCGGGAATACTGAGATAATCCAAAGCCATGCGAGAAAGGCAAGGATACATTTTCTTTCGCTCTGTCCACCAGAGAATCGCATCGTCAACCTGCTCTGTTCCAATGTCCAGGTATCTATCCAGTTCGCTTTGTGCACCGCGTAAGTTTGACGTCGTGACGGAAGACTGTATCATTGTATCAAATATATTGACTGTCTTTGATGTTTTCTTTGGCACCAGCGTAGGCTAAGAATTGAACAGGAATCAGGGCCAAGAAAAAATAAATAGAGAGAACCACACCTCATCAGTATCACTACCTGAAATGTCGTTATCTTCATATTTGTCTCGATATTCGGTCCGAATAAGTTCTTCAGCTGTGTCCTGCCATACCTGCTCCCACTTCGCGGTCTTGAAGTAATTCAACTTGTATTTCGGATGTAAAACTGATATTGTTAACAGAATTGTATTGTGACAGATGATTTCACTTACTCATTGCAATTCGGTATGCCTCAGAGTCATCTGTACGAGAGTAATAACGGTTGAGAGTCTTCTTAGCAATTCCCAGAGCAGCGCGGATAGCCGGAGAGTACGCATCATCATTTGCTTGTGCTGTGAGATGGTCATTTATATTATCCATGACTGGAATAACATGAGCCAGGTTCGGCATTGCTCGCGAAAAAAATTCAGTGGCATGTTTCAAAGCCTAGAGTGGTGGTGGTTGTCAGTAAATATCCACGGCGGGGGATGTGCTGATTAAGCGAACCCCGGATTGCACTGCCACATACCATCAAGACGTCGCATAGCTGCTGCACAATGTCCCACTCCTCCTTGGTCAGTTCTAGCTCCCGAGAATTGTTCGCAAGGTCTGCAGTAAACTTCTCCACCGCAACTTGATAGGCAAGAACAAACGCGAGCATATCATACGTGGAATTCCACCTCGTTGTAACATCTCGAGGGATGATGCGCTCTGCCAATTTTGAATCAGCTACTTTCTTTTTCCACGCAGGAAGGAGAATTGTTGTCGAGTTGATGATCTTATATGCCAGCTTGCGGATCTAAAGGGTGTTGATTAGTGGAAGGTAAGCAAGTTGCAGTTGCACCAAGGATACTTACCTTAACAAGCACCATCTTGACTGGCCGTGTTGACTTGTCCAGGACATCGCGCTCAGCTTGAGACAGTGCCACCCTTTCATCAATCCATTCGTCAAGATTATCATCGAGGCTCAGATCTCCCTCCTCCACCTCTTCAAGTAACTGCTCTCTTGTCATTCGGTCTTCATATTCCATGTCTCCAGCCAACTCAAGCAGTTCATCATCCTCTTCGTCATTCTCACTTCCCGCCACCTGTTTTGGGACATCAAATTGCTTTACCAGTGAGCGCCCAACCAAATTATTGACATGTAAAAAGCAACGGGTGTGGTTCACAGCAGAGAACTCGGGAATGAGAGTTTCAAGCTCGCTGACCATCACATCATTGTTGGAGGCATTGTCGACAGTGAGCGAGAGAATCTTTGGGTGGTGGTAAGTACTACAATTTCTTATTATCCTCGGTAAGTAACGAACCTTATGTTCAATTCCAAACTCTTTCAGAACATTGTAGAATGCATCGGCAAGGTTTACACCCGTATGAGTCTAGAGGAAAGGCTGTAAGTCCAACATTGCTGTGATACTTGTTACTTACTGACCTTATCAACCTCAACGACATCCAGAATAAGGCTAATAGGCTTCCCCGCATGTTCAAAGTGGACCGTTATTGCAATGAACGCACGATGATTAGGTGAAGTCCAGGCATCAGTTGCGAAGTGGAGTTTCCCATCGTGTTCCTAGTGAGTGTTTTCAGCTGGATTCTTTCTAGACAGATTAATGCATCCGACCCACCCGCAGCATATTTACAATTCTCTGACATGAACGGGCAAACACCTGACGGACGTCACGAGAAACGGTACTCGGAGATGGTATGTAATACTTGGGACGTCCTGTTTTCATCAAGTTCTTGAAGCCGCGATCCTTAACAATACTATATGGCTGTGCATTCTCGGTAACCCAGCAGACTATTTCAGCGCTGTATGCTTATGTGAGTACATTGTTCTGGCCTATAAAATTTGATTCACGTACCGTGTTTCCGTTTTCGTGTGCTGCCGATGTGAGTATGTAACTTTACCTTTTCCCGATTTTGCAAACGCAGCTGCAATTGATCCATCTTTCGACTTGGAGAGAATTTCGCGAGCATTGTCAGCATTACCAGCAGTCATGGCATGGCTGACCACATCTGCCCCCCAGCACTTCTTTGTATGATGATGTAAGTTTCCAGTGGATGTTGCGTCTGACTTATTTAAGAAACGTTGGACAGTTTTGGTGCATGACTTCTTGAAGCACCTGAACTCGTGATAACGACGACCATTTTCATAGCCAATGGTGGGAATAGGTTTCCAAAATGCATATATTGGTGTGTTCCATTTAGTCATCATTCATGCTAGCGTTTAATTGAGTAATGGACATCTAGATTATGAATGATGCTACGACGTACCAAGCTGTGCATCTTCGGCTTCTTCAGTAGGTGCGTCAACAACTTCTATGTCATTTTCACTGCTTTCCTTGTCGTCATCAACATCAATGACTGTTGCTTTGTGGGAAGAAGATTTCTTCGGAACACTTTTAGAAGCTGGGGCTTTGGCAGCTGACGATGTTGATTGGCGGCTAACTGTTTTTGTGATCTTCGCAATGATGCCAGTTTTCTTTTTCTTTGCCGGTGGTTTCTATGATTGGTCACTAAAAATGGTTCAATAAATGCTTGCGCCGGTACATACCTCGGTTAAAGATTCCTCGCTTGAGGATGATTGAATGACTTTTTCTTTGCGTCCTCTTTTCGGGAGTAGGTCTTTGATCGCATTAGCTACTTTGGCAGTAGTGGTGGGAATACGGCCTGAGCGTGTGAGATTAGCACTGATAGTCTCCCCAGCGCTGTCTGGCATGATGTGTGGTGGTCGAAAAATTGACGGGCGGCTTGCCTTTTCTTGGTGTACTGTATAGCCACTTAAATTACATAATTAAAGTTATATATATTTTTGCCTTGACATAGCTATGGGTTTTGCCGGGTCACGGGTCACCTATGACTGACCCGCACCCTGACCCATGGACACCCGACCCGTCAACCCGTGCGGGTTGGGCTGACCCCTGCTATTCCCTAAGTGCACCTGTTGGCGATTTAAATCCTTCACTGTCATGAAGTATTCCAGGTTGCGATGGTCCGAGAAAATGTCAACGCAATGGGGATTACCCTCCAGGTAAGGGCGCCATGCCTCCAGCGCACGCACAATGGCTAACAACTCCTTGTCGTAGATGTCATAGTTGCGCTCAGCTGGCTGCATGGCCTTTGAATAGTATTCCACTGGTCGCCAATTGCCATCCGCATCCCGCTGTGACAGAATCGCCCCCACCGCAAAATCCGAAGCATCTGTCTCCACCCAGAAAGGAGCCTCCATGTGAGGCACCCCAAACCGCCGATAGAAGTTGCAGAACCCCAAAAACTGGTTAACATGCCGAACATTCCGTGGAACAGGCCACTCTGTCACACCACTGACCTTGACAGGATCTATCCCAATGTGACCAGGTGAGATCTTCAGACCAAGGTAATCCACAGAAGTAGTGTGGAACTGACACTTTTCTGGCTTCAGATACAGGTCAGCCTCCCGAAGACGTTGCAAAACTTCCTTGACATGGGCCTCATGCTGTGTAGGGTCCTCGGAGAAGATGATGATGTTGTCCAGGTAAAGCACCACATATACATCCACCAAATCATGGAAAAGATCATTGACCATATGCTGAAAGGCTGCTGGAGCATTGCAAAGGCCAAATTGCATCACCAGGAACTCAAACTGCCCATAACAAGTGCGGAATGAAGTCTTCCACTCGTTGCCTTCCCGGATACAGACATTATAGTACCCCCAGCGCATGTCCAGAGTGGTGAAAACTTTTGCAGCCTTCAAGTGGTCCAAAAGCTCAGAAGTCAAAGGATTAGGATAAGAGTTGGGGCAAGTGATTGAATTAAGTGCCCAAAAATTGACCACAAGGTGGAGCGCGCCGTCCTTCTTTTTTACAAAGAACACTGGTGCGCCACAAGGAGCTTTTGCCAGATGAATGTAGCCCTTTTTCAGATTCTCGTCGATGAACTCCCGCAATGCACGCAGCTCCGCCGGGGCCAGCTGATACAGCTGACCCGTGGGAGGGAGGGTGTCCCCCTCGAGATTGATTGCCAAGTCGTGTGCCTGATGAGGGGGGAGCCGTTCCGAGTGTGCCTTGTCAAACACATTGAGGAACTCGTGAAACTCCCCAGGGACCATCTCCTGCACTGTCCAAGTGACCTGAGGCTTTGCCCGCGCCGCCTCTTCCGCTAACTCCTGGGAGACTGATCGCCCCGCCGCCCCACACACCTCCGGACCATGCTGCCCATAAACTGACTTGCCATCCCACCACTGTTCCAACACCCAGGAGCCCAGCCTGCCATCACTTCCACCCGCCACCTCCTCCTGCTTCACAATTGCCTCATTGATAGCCGCCTGCGCTACGCGAACCGCCTCCTCACGTTGACACCGCCAAAAATGCGTGACCCGAGTCCTAGAACGTTTAAGCCCCGCAAATGACTCTGTAGGAACCCGAGCACATGAACCAGCTGTCATGGTGTTTGTTTTCCGTGCACTTGCTGCCCGAATGCCCTTCTGCAATTTTGTGGGCTCCAATAACTGCAGGTGCTTCTGCTCCTCTGGTAACAACACCTCCTCACCGCGCTTCTGTGCTGCCTCCAAGCGTCGTGCTGCACGGCGAGCCTTCTCCAAAACTGCCTTACAAGGAGGGCAACGAGGTCCAGGTCCACCTGCAGGCAAGGCCTTCCGCACCATCGTCTCGAGCACAGGAACCACAGGTTTTGGTAAGCACTGCTCCTGACAGAATTTCGAGAGAAATTCTACAGATGACTGATGCCAATCAATTGTAGGATTATGCCTCCGTAGCCAGTTCAAACCCAAGATCAGGTTATCATCGCCAATATCCGCCACATCAAAAATCAACACCTCCTCGTGGTCCCCAAGGAAAATGCGTAAGTGCACCTCATGCGTGATAAGGCCAGATTTCACCTCCGAGTTGTCGACAGTCCGAAGGCGTAGGCTATGCCTCTTCCTAACCTGTGGAAGGTTCTGTTTGCCAACAAAATGTGGGTTGATGAAACAGCAACTTGCGCTGCAATCAAGCATTGCATGAGTGTCCACCACGCAAACTGAGGGACCAGGCTCCAGGCTGAGGATATGGGTTGTGACAGGAACTTCAAAGGCGGAAAAAGGAGAACGAGGGGAGCAGGCATGAATAACAGCTGCGCGGCGCCGGCGCCGCCGTGGAATGGTGCATTTTTCATCTGGACCAAGCAACATAGTTGAATTACTAACTGCCAGTACAGAGAATCTGTTGACTGCACTCGACACAACTGAGCGAGGCAGTCCTACACAAAACTCGGCTCTGGTGCTGCAGCAGCTGGACTTGCCTCCGCCCCCAAAGACAGCTTGACCTCCTGTAACGCCTTCACCACTGCCACCTTGAGCTGTTCCGCGCGCTTTGGGCAATTGAGGGCAATGTGTCCCACAACCCCACATTCAAAGCAGCTGCGGCGCTGATAACCATTGCTACGACGAGCTGCATCCACCTCCATTGCATTAGGGTCCTTGGATGCAGGGGGATTTGATGCCTGAGCTAAGGGTGTTGAAGAGGTTTGCCCACCGCCAGCCTTCTGAAAATTTGCTGACGCCTTCGCACCAGAAGCTGCACCACCCGATTGAGCTTGAATACCCCTGGGCTTGCTCAGTTGCACTGCTGATTCAATATCCGCCAAGCGCGACTCCCGGCAAAGCAGCAGATCCTGCGCCTCGTTGATGGTCTTGAAGTCAGAGGTCACAAGCGCCTGTTTTGCCGCCACATTCAAGCCGGCCCAGAAGCGCTCCTTGACAAACTTGCCACACTGATCCGCCGCCGATAGGCGGACAGAAAGCTCCTTGAACTCCGTGCAGTACTGGGTGATCGACTTTGAGCCCTGTGACAGAGCAGCCAGCTTCCGAAGCGCATCCGCCGCCGCATCCCATGTGCAAAACGTCTTGCGGAAGGAGCGCAGCCACACTGTCCAATCGTAACATGCAGGATTATCCGCCGGCTTGCCAAAAGCAGTAATTGTCGCCGACCAACTAAGTGCTTGCCCCGTCAGGAACGACTCTGCCCAGATGATCTTCTGCTCATCACTCAAGAAGGTCTCAAACTTTGCAGCGTTCGAAATTTGGTGCACGAAGTGGTCCGCAAGGTCCTTTGGGGGTTTTCTGTCAAACTTGGGCGGGGGCGAGACTTTCGGAAGACGAGGAGTAGTGCCCCGCACCCTAGTCTCCAGAAGCTCGGCCTCCAAGGCAGCCACATGGCTCAGCGCCTCACCTAGGTTACCCTTGAGGCCAACAAAATCACGCTCAAATTGCTGTTTGACTTGATCAAAAATCGCTGCCGCGATATCCCCAGGGGACACCATTGACAGGTTTGCCGATTCCTGAATGGTAGGTTGTTCGCCGGACATGGGCAAAATTTTCCTCCCACAAAAATTGACTGTGTGGTTCTTTTAGGACGTTTGTCCAAGTGTTAGGGACCTGGCCGGTGGTTCGCAACGCAGCACGGACAGACACTATGAACGAAGTATATAGCAAATGTACGTAGAGAGTCGCAACACAATGTACCTATGAATGAAGTGGACAAACATGAAGAGGAAAATATGTGTATCTACGAAAGGTAAGGTAGAAATTCACGTGGTCTCGTGCCAGTAATACCATGGACATAATTTCTTCTAGGCTCGTCCCCAGCTGGTTCTCCGAAGCCATATTACATAATGGCCACACGTGCTGCAAGCAGTTCGGAGAACCGGCTGGGCGCTCTCGTCGCTGTTTAGTCACTCCGTCAAAAAACACCTTGGGGTTGAAAAAAACACTTAGAATTGAATATATATAATATGTTTGTATTCTTATTTTGAACACAAAAGAGTATATAAGTAATTTATAATTTTTTTGAAAAAACTTCGTCGTCATCATCAGATCGGGTCCGTGCACACAGAATTGTATCCCGCTCGCATGCGACTCAAAAAGTATTCTCAAGCTCGAGATCATAGTAACAGGTATGTATCATCACTCTTATGTTTGTCAATGAGAAATTTTTTGAATTGATGGAAGGTGGCCGACACCACAGCGAGCAAGATTCTGGTGCGCACAGACCTTGCTTCACGACGACGAAGTTTTTTCAAAAATATTATTTTTAATATGTATACTCTTTTTTGGTCAGCGGGTGATTCTGAGTAGATTATGTATATCAAAATTTAGAGGTTTTTTTTGAGATTTCAGTGTTTTTCGACGAAGTGAGCATGCCTGGATGACGGGGATTTTGGTGACTCGTGTAAACAGCGAGAGCGCCCAGTCCGCTCGCTGTGCTCGCTTGCCATGTCACATGTTGTCCCATCACGTTTTTGTATTTGTCATACTGTCATGTGACCTGCAACGAATCATCAATAGTAACGAATCAGTCTGCATTTTCGAGATAAACAACTGCTCAGAATCCATTAAAATTCAGCATGTGCGCGGCGCTATATACTGAGAGGGAGTATAGAAAAAACTGTGGCAATAGAGCACAAATTGACGCTGTAGGAATATAATTAAAACAGAGGGTCGCTAGGGCTGCGCGCCGTAGCCGTCATTACGGCGACGGGTATGGCCATATGCCGTGCCGTCACCGTACCGTCGAGGCTTTTCAGGTCAGTCAATGGGTACGGCAACGGCATAAGCCGTAGCCATCAGCACCGTCAGCACGCGGCATGATTACGGCCGTGACGGCCGTGCTTCGGAGATAGAAATCAGACTCCGTCGAGCTGAGTTTAAAGACTTTTTTGTCTTCCAATCGGCATGCCTCGTTCTGTTAGGTAAGAGCAACCGGCCAGTTGCTGAAGATTAGGTTTTTGATGCAATTTTGATGTACTGCAGAGGTCCCAAAAACTCTCGGAGATTCCCGCGGAGGCGGTTAAAAGCAATATACTTTAGGTTCACGGTGCAATTGCACGTCTGTCAGGGCATTGAGTGCTTGATGTAAGTTCACATTGATTACATGATTTGTTCAATACTAATTTCAAAGTGATATGATAGCTACACGCTGTTAACTATTAATTAGCTGCAGATAATCGCCGTACACGGCCGTAACGGCCGTAATAATGCCGTACCGAACTGTCAGCAAGATCAGTTGGACACTACGGCTACGGTTACGGCACTGCCGTGACCGTTGCCGGCCCCAACTATTACGGCCGTAGCCGTAACGGTACGGCGCGCAGCCCTAGCACTGAGTACTATACAATTCAGTGAAAACATCAAGATGATATGCTTTTATCCAATGATGCATATCCATCGAGACTTCGAGTTCACAAGCATTAATTCATGTTGGGCCCTCTCTACCAATTATAAATGGTATGTATCATTTAAGTATCCATTTAAAGTGTAACTTCTTTTTTTTTCCGGATTTTTCGAACACTATCTTGTACCTATACATGTACCGCTAGACAGATGCATTTCTCCAGCAGAAATCATATATTGGTACAGCCTATAATTAGGTTTAAGCAGCTCTAGACAGTCAAAATAGTAATATATATTTATAAAAAGGCCCGTTTATGCCTGTAGATGTAATAAAGAGAGTGGAAAGCACCCAGGTGCTGAGCAATTGAATGAAAGTTGTTGGAAAGCCGTCGCATTGGAGGTAAGCGAGGGTAAGCGGCAGCACTCGGCATAGGCTAAAATGGGCTGATTCGTTTCCCAGGAATCGGCCTGATTTCAACATTTCAGACTCTCTTACAAAATAAATTTATAGCAAGTACTACACTCATGTAGAAATCATTAAAGCACACTTAAAATGTTCACAATATGCTGTAGTCTCATACTATGGTGTTTTTTTTGCGATTAGGAGCGAAGATTCCGCACAGTGATCAAAATTTGCTTAGGTGATTCGTTACCGGTGATTGTACAGTAGAGCATCAGCGAGCTGGACTGGCTTGCGAGTCTAAATTTCTTCAACATTTCAACTCCCTGATATCATCCTTTGGCCGAGGTCAAGCTATATGCGTGCGGCGATGATGGAAGGCGGCGGCCCTGTACCCTCCTTGCGCTAACTTTTCCAGTCCTCGTTCATTTACCTCCCATCAGTAAAATGTTCAAAAGTTGTTATCGCATTTTAACTCCGACACCTAGGTGGCGGTGTTAGACCTGTATACATAGGCTTATAGGGCATTATGCGTTCAGTCATAAAATGTCCCTAATTTCAGCGTAGGGAACATAGTTACAGTAGATTACACGTATGCGACGGGCTGTCGTGGACAATATATCACAAGTATCCTCTAATACAATGAATTGTGTATCGTGTATCAGAATAGGGAAATCTTGCACAAGATAGTACATGACTACCGTAGGCGATAAGCCTCTAACGGGCTGCTGTGTACTTAACCTCTAAGGTATA
>JAEKIV010000728.1:0-15124 GCA_016801325.1 Hypholoma fasciculare
TTTGTTTGTGTGGTTTGTGTGTGTCAAATAGGATAACTATTTGAGTGTCACTTACCCGGCTAGCATAAATCTACGTCCTTCAACGGCGAAGGCTCTCAATACACCAAATTCTTATGTACCAGGCACTTGAGGAATTGTAATGCCTCGACAATGTCCCCCTTCAATCGATTTTGGTGTTTACTGATAGTAATCCCCGCAGAGGAGAATGCACGCTTGCTTGACATGGACAAGGCCATGATGGCTAAATAGTTGCATGCCAGCAAAGACCAAATGGGAAATCAAGAGGCGTTAATCTGATCACATACTATGTTAGCTAAGATTTGCATATTATAACAATCAACGACTTACCCCCCACCACTGGACGACTGTCATATCACTGGGAACCTTGTTGTGTCCGTCCAAATACTGACAACATTTCAATGTATCACCCTTTGAACTAATAAAAAAAGAATTGTTGATGTTAATTAGTCTCAAGTTTATGCAATACAAGGAAAATAAACATATGGTTTCTTCTACGGCATTGAGAACATGCTGCTGGAGGTCAGCCAACCAATGATCCTTGAAATGATCCATTTTTGTATCAGGATCAAGGACTATACATTGATTGAATGATTAACACTGTGGATAAAGTATAAACATAAACATCTTACACATTGAAAATGTGTATGCATGAGTTGTTGATGTTTTCTTATAGTATTCAGCTACCTTATCAAGGGCTGCTTGAAGAGCGTCATGAAAAGGAGTATAGTCATTGTCCTCAATGAAAAGTGACCATACACTATGAAGAGCTTCGAGGGCAGGAAGCACAGTGTGGAGCATCAGAGTATTTTCATATGAAAATGCTTGTTGGGCATCATCTGCATGCTAATACAATATGGAGCTAGTTAGAACTTTAAGGAACATCAGTGAAATCAAAAAAAATGTATGGTGAGAAGCTCAATAAGCTTATCAACACACTCCCACTCCTCTGCCCGGGCTGTTGGCAGTAATCCATCTATCTTAGCATGTTTTGCCAAGTCGGGCTCTTCATGGCCAGTTTGGTAGAGGAACTCTTTCAAGAACTATGCGAAGAATTAGTTGTTGGTGAGAATAGAAAAGACAATACATACTGCCTTGAGTTCCTTTGCACGTTAAAGCATCACCAATGTTGACGACCAGCATACCTTCATATCAAGTAATAGAATGCGAGCTTTGATTCCAGCGTCAATCTGGAGCTTGCTCAATCGCTCCTTTCACTTCACTGACAAATGGGCCTAATAATATACCAAGATTAGAACATTTACAGAATAATTGGAAGATAACTTACTTTTACAGTGATCCCACGAACCAGGCTGACTTCATCTCACCAGAAGTTCATTACCTCTGGCTCGTGACCAGTTGGATCAGCAGGATCATAATGCTTTGAAGAACTATAGATTGCCAGAAGGGCTTGTGTTGCAAGATTAATTACATGAGCCAGACATCTGCACATACGATCAAAGTAAGTATAGATAAACCTAAATCAGATATTATACATGTACCTGATGTGAAAGATCATCCAATCCCAGTCTTTTTTGCAGTTTCTGTGCATTTTCGATTTGATGCATTATTTCACATAATCCATCCGATCTACAGTCACAAAATGTTAGTTGAATATAAGAGCTATTAAATTGCAGATTAATAAACACACCTTGTGTCCGAAATTGAGACGTTTCACAATCTTGTATAATGCATGTCCCAGTGTAACACCGTCATGTGAGCTGTTCAACTGAGTAAACCCAAGGAGGGCACTCTCACGATGCCAGAGACCGTCTGGTCCAGTCTCAGTCCAATGCCCAGTGACCGCGAAATACACATCGGAATTACTCACCTGCCATGCATTGCATGTCATGCTATGTTGGGAGGAACGACATTCCACTAAGTCACTGTGACTTAGTGGAATGTCGTTCCTCCCAACATGCTAATATTACCCATGCGGTCACTCTAAAGATTGAACCAGATATGTATTGCCATGGATATGAAAATCAGAAACGGTGCTTACAGAAAGGTGCTCACAAAGATTTTGTAAGTTGGATTCAAAAAGGTCAATGATGTGCTTTTGGGTCACCTTGCGCCCTGGAATCAGGACCCCATCTGTGGCACGAGAAGCGATGTCAATCATTTCTCGAAATTTAGGATGTTCCAATGCCTGAAGAGGCTATCAAGCAAATATTTGATGTCATTAGTATTAGTGAATGGTGAGGATTAAAAAGTAGATACCTGATCCATGGCAATAAGCCATTCAGTAGCGGCAGAGATGAATAGACTGTTGCTATAAGGGACGACATGCTTCTTGGGCTTGCACTCCTTGAGATGAGGGTCAAGGCTTGACTGAGCAAGTGTCTCAGCTGCTTTCACAGCATTCTTTCGAGCCTTCGTAGCTTTCAGTAACTTTGATTCGAAGTTATTTTTGATGCACCAGATGTTGTACTCTCTAATAGTCAAAGCAGTGATTTAATAATTGTAATTGGCAAAGATTAAATTACTTACGGCATGATTTGCCTCGAGATGACAACAGAGAGTGGTTACATGATGAGTAATTAATTTATGGGGACCATTTTGTCTACAGAAAGAGTTACATTGCAATATAGTACACAGATAAATCACTTACGAGCATTTAATGCATGCACATATGGGCTCCGTTTTTCCCAATATGCGGCTTGGCGGTTCAAAAAATTGGTCACAGTTGCACAACTTGTTTTCCAACTGCTTTGCACCTGTAACAACTTTGTCTTCTGAACTTTCAGCCCCAGGCACCGCAGGAGCATTTCCATGGCACTTGCAAGCTGAAATTGGGTGAATATTAGTACAGATTTCCCCAAGTAATGAATAGCTGTGTGACAAACCTGAGGGATTTAACTCCTCATTGGAATCATCAATTACCACCATGCGTCATTTCTTTTTTGTGGGAGCCAGAGCTGTTGCAGGAATATAATGTAAAGACAATGAATACAATGATAAATGAGTAGACGTGGACTTACTGGGCACATCGTCATCCACATCTTCAACATTCATGTTATCATGCACTGCTGCTTGCTTAGATTTCGACAAGATCATGCTACTAGTAGTCGTAGTTTTGGTCGCTTCTGTTACATTTGAAACTGGGACAATAGCAGGGATGGTGTGGGGCGGGACATTGCTAGGGGTGGTAAAGGTGGGTGGAAGAGCAGTGGGAGCAACTTTCCTGGCAGCAGCGGATGTGGCAAATTCATGGGAAATTTTTGCCTTGTCTGCGGCGACAGCGTGGTCACAAGCGATCTTGTGAGATTTTAACTCCAACTCACCACCATTATCAATGTCAGTGAGTTTATGGGATGGTTTCCTGGTTTGTTTGCTTGTGGGATTTTTGGTAGGCTCTATTGTCAGTTAAGGCTGGACACGAGTTGACCTGTGGATCACCTGGATCCATACCTGTGGGTCATGTGGGTGCCAAAACTGACACCTGGATTGACCCAGATCCGTGGGAAATGGGTACCTGGACCCGCAGGTCAGGTTTTGGCAGGTATTTCCACAGATCTTACCTGCAAGTACTTGCGAGTATTGTCAATATATATTAATCTAACCACTATAAAAAATGTTTTTGGGGAATTTTCAACCGTGAATATCATGTTATAGGTGTATTTAACACAGTACATGCACATAATTGTGCAAATAATGTAAATTTATTGCGAAATAAAATGATTTTTCATGACCTGTGGGTATTTGAACATGCAAAATCCATACCCGGATTGACCTGGATCCATGGGAACAGGTGATCTGGATCCACAGGTCAGGTATTTTGCAGGTATTCCCACAGGTCAACCTGAAAGTACCTGCAGATCCACACTACTCATGTCCAGCCTTATTGTCAGTAGATCAGATTTTCCGTGTGTGTCCAGTGTGTACATTACACAAAAAAATTAGGTTCTATACAGTAATTGGCAAAAATTGAAACTCAGTTTAAAATATGTAAAGCCGCATCCCAGGCCACCAGCTTGGGCCTGGGGAACTGGCAAGCTAGGCCCTGGGCCGTTGTAAGCTGCGATGCAGGCCCGGCTTGGACAGGCCCATGGGCCTGGGCCCGAGCCTGCACATAACTAGCTGTGATGTGGAACAACCAACCAATTTCAGCCATGGCCACTCTGCATGTGACACATGATGGCTGAATCAATCGAAATAGTACAGTATATGCCATTGAATTGTAAGCTACACCCTGCCTGTCCCCACCCAACCCTGCTTGTCCCTACCCACCCATTTCTGCCTGTCCCTACCCACCCATCCCTGCCCATCCCTGCCCATCCCTAAGGCCAAACCCAACCCTGCCCAAAAGAAACAAAAGTGACCCATAACCCTCTTTCTTTGTCTGGAATTTTATTGTAAATTATGCACTTGAAAACAAAAAAAAACTTACAGCTGCAAGGTTTGATGTGGTGTTGCTAAATCACCAGGTCACACAACCATATACAACAGTCTGTGTTTCTCTAAAAAAAATCAGAAAAAAAAATTTAACCAACAAATTTTTTTATAAAAAAAAAACTCAAACAAAGATTTCAGAAGAAATTTGTTTATAGCAAAGTTTGGAAAGAAAATAATTCACAAGTAGTTTTTTGTACAAAATTTTATTTAAAGAAATTGTTAAAAAATTTTCAAAGAAACTTACTGTCCATTATTCATCTAGCAACAACAAACATATTGGTATTGGTAGTAACAGAAGTATCAAGAGTTGAAGGGAGGGGTGTTGGCAAGAAATAGTCAGTGTCAAGTGCTCTTTATTTACTCTTGTCTATGGTAATCTATATTTAACACAATTCCATAAGGCTTTACATCTGTTATTTTATAAATAACCCAGGCTGTGTAATGCTATGTTTCAGGCTATGTAATGCTGTGTTTCAGGCTGTGCAATGTGGTGGGTATTATCAATATATATATAGATGTGCTGTGTGATTTTTCCCATTAAGGCTGTGCACTCTGACATATATAAAAGGGCCCAATTTTTCACTTTTGATGCCCCACCCCTTGAACTCAACCACCATCATTAATTCAACAACTTTGATTTTTTTGCAACAAATATGTCTGCTTTCACCACCTCTGTTGCCAACCTCAGTGCCTATGAGTCCTACCAGCTTGAGACCTTGTTGAAGCAAAAGGAGAACCACACCTATGTTATGAATGAAGAAAACTTTGGAAAAATGCAAAGTTTGTTAGCAAAGCAAGAGGCAAGTTTTTTTTTTTTGTTCAAAAATTTTTATCAATTTTTTTTAGGCTTTTTCCAAAGCAACATCCCAACACAATGCTGAAGGTATTTCAATTTTATTTTTATATATGCTGTTTGATGTATTTTTATTTAGACATACAAAAATCAACAGGAGGATTGGAACAAGCCATTAATCAAGCTATGGTAAAAATTTTCCCCAAAAAAAATACCCTATTGTAGTTTTAAATTTTTTATTTTGACCAGGAACATAATGAACAAGTTGGTTTACACAATACACTTAGACTCAAAATGCCTTTGCAAAAATCTGATGATGATGTAATATTTGTCAAAAAATCCAAGCATCCTATTGAGGTGATTTTTTGTTTTTTTTTAAAAAAAAATCATCTTATTTAATTTAATTTTTGAAAATTTCAGGATGTGCAACAATCCCCTGACAAAAATGCCTCTACTTCCAAGGCCCTCAGGAAAAAACATAAAGCCAGCTCTGCAGCTTTACCAAAAACTGCTGGTTTTAGTTCAACTCTCATTGCATCTGGCTCAGGTGGTCCAAGGAAATCAAAAATTCTTGCCAAGATAAATCAACAAGCAAAAAAATCAATGACACAAGAAGAAATGGATGAATTCATTGAGAGTCTTGGTGATTTTGAAGATGCAAGCTTAATTGAACTGTGGGACATTCATATACAGTCCATGGAAAAGATGCACTTTTACATGGGAATTTCAATTGATGCTGAGGACTCAATGAAAAAGATAATGGCCAGAGTTTTGCAAAAGGACAATGTGGAGGAGAACAGTAATGAAGATAGTGAGGAGGAGGAGGAAGAGGAGGAGGAGGAGGAGGATAATTAATTTTACTGTCTACTATTTTCTTTTGCAGATTTTGACTTGAAGTTGGATTGCATTTTTGCTGGCTGCACATCAAACATTTTGTATAATATATCTTTACCCTGCCATACAGATTTTTTTATTTTTTATTTCAAAAAAATAAGATTATTTTTGTGTCTGATAAATTTGTGATATCTTGGTGTGGAAAGGTGTCATCAAGTCCATTTGCAAAAAAAAACCCAAGGTGGAAAAATTTGCAAGTACTTGGTTCAGTAGATATTATTAACTGCATTTCAAGATTTTTTTTACAAAATTTTTTTGCAAAGCTTTGGGTTGGGTAAATATTATTGTGGCCAGTTGAAAGAGGTTAGAGTTGAAGCAATCTGAGCAAAGCCATGGCAAGATTTTTTTGAAATAACTTTAATTGCTTTAAAATTTTCAGAATGGACTTTGCTTGGAGAGGCCTGGAGAAATCTGACCAAGCCAGATTTTTTTTGGAAAAATTTCTTGCCTGGTCTTTGGCTGGTGAGCCATGGAGAAATCTCACCAAGTCTATTTCAATTTTTTTTGCCAGGCCTTGGCCTGCAGAAATCTCATCAAGACCCTTGCCAGATAGTTTTTTTGACACCAGTCCACCAAAAGTTTGCAAAAAAAAAATTCAAAAAAACTGCTTCACTTTTTTTCTAGGATTAAAAAAAAAATCTTGCAAACTTTTTTTCAAAAAAAAAACTAGAATTTTTTTTTTACCCCAGAAAAATGGTTGGAATTTTTTTTGGAAAAAAAAATCTTTCAAACTTTTTTTGTTGCTTCAAAAAACAAAGGGTGCAAGATTGTTTTTTTGCCAGCCCTTGGGCTAGTGAGCCATGGAGAAATTTCACCAAGCTAATTGCAAAAAAAAAAAAAAATTGAAAAAAAAAAAGTGTGCAAGATTTTTTTTACAATTTTTTTTTTGCAAGATTTTCTTCTTTCAAAATATTTTCCCTGGCCTTGGCATAGAGAAATTTCACCAAGTCCCTTGCCAGTTTTTTTTTTTTTTAAAAAAAAATGTTTGTAAGATTTTATTTTATTTTGGAAAAAAACAAAAGCTAGATATTTTGGAAAAATATTTTGCCTGCCCTGGGTCTGGAGAAATCCCAACAACATGATGAGGGTCGTATCGGCGGCCTCGCACAGCTGACCAGTGTCGGTCGTGAGGATGTTCGCGGGATTGCATTCAATGATGCTGCGCATAGTCAGCAGACGTGATTTTGAATGGATGAGAACTTACGAGAGGGTTTCTCCCGAAAAAGGGCCTAAGATATCGTGTAATTCAATGCGCTGGACCCCGGCTGGAAGTGCTGGGCTATCTCATTGATTTTCAAGGGTCTCAGCAACGTTCTCGCGCATACAGCGCCATCGCGAGCCCGTATTCAACGATACATCGCTGACCTTCAACACGTCATCAGCGGACATGATTATGGCTAGGAAATAAACATACCTGAATTTTATTTCTTTCTAAACAACGTCCCTCCAAAATCTCGCGTCAATCGATGCATCGGAGCCCTGACAGAAATTCGGGTCCATTTTCATTCAAATCCGTACACAGCAGAGCTGAGGATGAGCAGCGTATTTCATGTCCCTAGACATAGCGAGAAGCGGGCGTTGCGGTGCGATCGGTTCCGAGGGGCCAGCGGGGTGCCAGGACCTTGCAAGATTACACGGACATGTGAAAGCCGAAAAAGCACGTCGTGGGGATCCTGTACCCAGCCCGAAGTCGGCTGGACCCAGCGGAGTGGTGACGGGGCTAGCAGAGGTTGCAGATGAATATGATGCATTCGATAGGCGCGTCTTCAACATTAGGTCGGAATGTGGTGAGAAGTTTGGCTGGGAGCTGATTGAATGGCCGTGCGCTCGTTTCAGAGCTGTGGGGAGAAAATCAGCGAGGGTCGAGAGACGGGACGAAGATCTGATGGATGGAAGGTGGGTGCTATGATCAGGCCGAGAACAGGGCGCAGACGCGGAGAGACGGGAGTTGGGGGTGAACGTTTGAACGACGAAGGAAGACTTACCGAAAGCCCAGAAACCCCCCGGATGCCCCAAGACGCGCGCGAACAGCAGCGAAATCCGTTACAGCGTCGATTAGCGGGTAAGGACGACGGAACACGCATATGGCGGCGATATGTGGGCGTGGTGCCCGCCGGTGGTAGGCTGACGCAGAGGCTGGATCCAGCGGAGGGATGACGGGACCCGTGGAGGGCGCTGATGAAGATATATTTGATATGG
Organism: Hypholoma fasciculare; assembly: GCA_016801325.1. NCBI lineage: Eukaryota > Fungi > Basidiomycota > Agaricomycetes > Agaricales > Strophariaceae > Hypholoma > Hypholoma fasciculare. The sequence goes on from JAEKIV010000728.1 coordinate 8,300, forward strand.
ACGTCTTCGCTGTTTGAATGGTGGTGGGTGAAGGGTTCGGGTGTGTGCGTGCGTTTATTCAAGGCTGTTGGGGCGAGAGCTGGAGTCAGCAGGGAATGAGAGAAGGGGGGGGAACATGGGATGAGATACCGTGGACGAGCTGTGTAGGATACGGGCGTGGAGGGATGGAGGAGAAAGATCGGGGGAAGAAGACGTACCGAGAGCTTAGAAGTCCCCAGACGCGGCTCAATGACCGGCGAAGTCCACGAAAGCGTGAATTGGTGGGCATGGACGATGGAACACGCGCATGACGTCGATCTGAGGACATGGCAGCCGGCGTAGCTTCATGCTAGGAGAGAGTTCGGCGGCGATCGTCAACAGAGAATATCCGCACGGCTATGTGGCAGCCCAGCGTGGTATGACAAAATTCGAAGGGATCCCGGAGCTGAGCGACTTGCGCGAGGGGAACATGGATGTTCACTGAGAGGCGCGTCATCTGTGAGCTAGCATCCGTCAGCCGTGCCAGGGGAGTGATTAAATATGAGGACATACTGTAGGTCTCGCGCCCCGAACGATGCTTTATCTGCAAGTCCCAGAGCCAATGGAGTGTAGCAAGAATTGAAGAGTGTAGGTGGGAAGAGATGCGATGTTCGTCGAATATGAGATGAGGCGCATCCCAGCGCAGATACGGGCGACAGACGAGTTGCGGTGATTTCTCAGTTTTGCGGCTGCTAGGCCAGCTTTTTCAAAGGCTCCTCCGTGGTGCGAATGCGAGCAACGACAGTGGAAGAAGGTGCAAACAACGAACTCGCGACGAAACGACGAATTGGCGTGTGCGAGCGGGAAGCGGGCCGGATATTCTCGAGAATAGCCTAACTCACCTCGCCGGGTGCTCAGTAAGATCATTCGACCTCACGAAAACTAGCCACACAGTACAAACTTTGTAGTAATGAGCTACGTTCGAGAGGCAATCGGCTCTCTGAAAATATGCCAGAATTCGCTACGAAAATTTTATATGCAATATAATACGCTAGATAACGCACAATCTACGGTGACGAAGCATAACTCATACCACACAGCAGCCAGGCCGCGAGCGAGCAGACATAAAATACTGGAGACGAGCCCAGAAGTAGATTCCCTCAGATCGCCCACGCAGGGAGCCCGTGCATCGCAAAACCATCGCGTACTCCCCAGAAAAGAATGTTCCGCCATTTCCACAGCCCGCTGGTTAACGCCCGAGCATTCGAGCCCACGTTCCGTGGCGCGAACGCGTCGACAACCTACGGCGTCTTCCATGATCGAGTCCCGCGCTTTCGATCCAACAGTTCGTCCATCTGCAAGCGAAGCTAGAAACGAGCGACGACACAGGAAAAACAGACAAAGAATGCAAGAAGCTTCGCGTCGAGTGTCTTCCAAAGAGCCCTTTGGATCGAGTATTAAGCAATGCGAACCAGCAAGAGAGCAGGTCGTGCAATTGCGCGATCCGTATACTTCGTGAGAGTAGTTACGCCTCGCGAAGAAGTCGTCGTCGTCGTCGTCCAGCGAAACGACACTGACAGAAACACCGTCGAGAAAGGCCGATCGCGTCGATGCATACCGCAGCGCACTAACCCGATCATTGCATGGACAACACCCTCGGCGCAGTAATACAGTATAAAGGGACGAGGTCAGACTCGGGGAGCAGCACGCCGACCGTACCAGAGTAGATTGCGTAGATATTTTCGATGGCGACCACTGACAAATGATAGGGCGTCGTCGCCATTCTGCGAAGGTGAGACTTGTATCAGAGCTGGATGAAGATACGATGCTCACTCTGCAGCGATATGATATCCAATATCAGCTAAAATTGAACAAAAACTGGAATATCAAACATACCTAAGTAACAATCCCCAACATGTCCACACCACTCCTCCGCACAGGGCAGCGTAGAGCGCTCCATCGTCCACGAGAGCGGAGAATTCGCACCGATAAGCTTCGACACGTTCGCCAGCTGCGACCTTGATGAGAGCAGTCCCCAGACGCTGTCCGTAGTCCAGTGTCGCGCCAAGGGCCCAACCTGCGCTTATCCAGTATGCAGACGAGGGGCGTTGACCATGCCACAAGTAATTGTTCTCCGAGGGTCGCGATTTCGCCAAAACGTCGCGGAACATCTTCCCGGCGTCGATGATGTTGGCTAGCCGCCGAATAGACGACGATCTTTTCATGTGCTTGTTGAACATCGTCACGGCGGTCGTTATGAAAGGAACGGGTGAGCTAGAAAGGGCAGTAAGGCCGTCGAGGGCCCGGTTGGTGCTCCAGTACGGCTCGGAGGTTATGACGGCGCAGGTATTCCGGCAGCTGAGACGAGCGTGCGAGAGTACCCATAGTGGATTGGATTCTCTGGATCCATAGCATCGCCGACCCGCCGAAGATATTCACCGTAGATGGCCATATTTTCAATTTTCGAGGGTTCGCATTTGACGATGTATTGCCCACTGCGCATAGTCAGCAGACGTGACTTTGCATAGGTATGAACTTGCGAGAATATTTCACCCGGAAATCTACCAGAAATATTGCGTAAATTTACGCCCTAAAGCCCCACCTGGAAGTGATGGTGCCGTTTTGTTGAAGCGCGACAGGCTTAGCAGCGTTCTCGCGCATACAGCGCCGTCGCGAGCCCGTATTCGACGCTACATCGCCCACCTTCAACACATCGTCAGCGGATGTGCGTATTACTGGGAAAATAATCACACCTGAATAATATTCTTTCTATACAAAGTTCCTCCAAGATGTCGCGTCGATCGATGCATCGGAGCCCTGGCATAATTCGGGTCCATCGTACATGAGCAAAGCCGGGAATGGGCAGCGTATTTCATGTCGTTGATCATGTCGGCAAGTGAGCGTTATGACGCGACCCGTTCCAGCGGACTGAGGCTCAGCAATTCAAAACGGGCGTGTACGGGGCGATAGAATACATCATGGCGTTCCTGTACCCAGCCCCAGGTCGGCTGGATCTAGCGGAGTGATGGCGGGGCCAGCAGAGGTTGCAGACGAAGAGGATGGCGGTCGATATGGACGTCTTCGCGCTGTGGCGGAGCGAAGTCCGGGGGAAAGGTGACTCGCATATTTTTGTGTGTTCGCTTCTGAGCTGTTGAGGCGAGAGTCAGCAAGGGCTGAGGGACGGTGCAATGTGATGAATAAGGGGTGCTAGCCTTGAACGGGCCGAGGATGGGGCGTAGGCGCGGAGAGACAGGGGAGGGAGGAGGGAGAACAGTGGAGGAAGACGTACCAAGAGTATAGAAGTTCCATTAGAAGCCCATCGGAAGCCCCAAGACGCAGGCAAACAGTTGCAAAATCCACCAAAGCGCCAATTCGCGGGTATGGACGACGGAACACACGCAATAGCGTCGATCTGTGGGCGTGGTGACCGCCGATGGTCGGCTGAGGCTGATCCAGCGGTGGGATGACGGGACCTGTGGAGGCCTCAGATGAAGATGGTGTGGTCGATAGGGACGTCTTCCGCGTTGAGGCGGAGGTGGGTGGCGAGCTCAGGTGGGTGGCTGTTGGGGCGAGAGCTTGGGTCAGAAAGGAATGAAGAAGGGAGGAACATGCGATGGAGTGAGATGGCGTGGGATGGCGCGGACAGGCAGGGAAAACATGGAACGACAGAAGGGGGCGAACAAGGGAGGAAGCTCGAGGAAGACGTACCGAAGGGATAGCAATTCCAAGACGCGGTCCAACAGACACGAAATCCACAAAAGCATGTGGACGATGGAATGCGCGCACAAGGTCGATCTGCGGGCATGTCGGTCGGGCGTAGCTTCATGCGGAGAGGAATCTCGAGGGAGAGCGTGAAGGGGGAAGAGGTGCAAGATTATGTGACAGCCCAGCGGGGTAGGGCGAATTTCGAAGGGGAGCTCGGAGCTGAGCAGGTAATGGACGTTCCTTGAGAGGCGCACGTCATCTCTGTGCTGGATTCAATCGGCCGTTCCAGAAGAGTGCATAGACATAGGGACATACCGTAGGTCTCGTCCCTCAAACGATAGTTCATGCGCAAGTCCCAGGGTCGATGGGAGAAGCGGAGAGCCGCGATGTTCGCCGAAAACGATGAAACGCATCTCGGCGCAGATACGAGGAACAGAAGGGAAGCGATGGTTTCTCAGGTTCGCAGAGGACAGAACGACTGTATCGCGAGCGCCTCCGTGGTGCGAATGCAAGCAACGACAGTGGACGAAGGCGAAGACAGCTTGATCAACGAACTCGCGATGAATTGGCGCGTGCGAGCGGGAAGCGGGCCGGCTGTTCTCGGCCTGCCCCACCTCACCGGCTCATCGAGTAAGTACTCAGAGCAAGATCATATTACGACCTCACGACGCCTAACAACACAGTAAAATTTTTGCAGTAATGAACTACGTTCGAGAGGCCATCGGCTCTCCGAAAATATGAATTTATACGCCGGTATTCGCTACGAAATTTTTATATGCAATATAATGCGCTAGATAACGCATGACCGACGTCCTGCTACATGAAGCAAAACTTATACCACACAGCACCCAGGATATGGGCGGGCAGTCCCAGAGTACTAGCGACTCGCTAAGAAGTAGAATCCCCATCCTCGACACTAGGCACCCGAGCATCGCAAAACCATCGCGCACTTGCCCGAAAAAGAGTATTCCCGACTATCTCGATAGACTGCCGTCGCACCCGAGCACCGCGTCCACGTTCCAGGGAACAAATAAGCCGACGATCCACGACATCTTCCACAATCGAGCGCCTCGGTTTCAATCCAATAGTTCGTTCATCTGACAATGAGGAGATACGTGCATCCATCGACGATGGCTAGGCACGAGCGAATTAAAGGCACAGGAAGAACAGAGTCAGACAAAGAATACAAGTAGCTTCGCGTCCATAGTCTCGCTGTTAGGATCGAGGGTTAAGCACCAGCAAGGGAACACGCCGCGCGCGCCCCATACGTCAAGGATGTGGGTATGTCTCGCTGAGGTTATCACCATCGCGCAGCAAAACGACGCCGACAGAAACACCGCCGAGGAAAGCCCACTCGCGTCGATGCATACCGCAGCACGATGACCAGCTCCCCTGCGTGAACAACGCCCTCGGCGCAGGGGTTCAATATGGCCGGACGAGGTCAGACTCAGAGAGCAGCGCGCGGGCCCAGCCAGAGCCAACGATCGCGCTGATACTGACGGAAATGGGGGATGGCAGGGTGGCTTTGTATGATCGCGTGATGCTAGAGACAGGAAAAGGGATGCAATGGAAATTCGTATGTAAAATGTGATGCGTGTGATATATGAGTACATACAACTTTAGTAACATTCGTCATTGCGTCGAAGTGTGGGAATGACGAACGACGCTCTCTCGAATGACGACCTCGTCATTCCAGCGATTAAGCTAAATATATCCGTAGACAGGTTGCGTCCCTGTATCCTGGGCAGCTGACTGCGGAGGCATCTGAGTTACCCGAATGACGAACCACGGCACACAAGAAGTATCCTTTATTAATTAGTGGATTATTGTATAACAAAATATTTGAAGTACGAGGAAGACTTTGTCGACATAAGATTCAGGTAAGGGTACTACGGATTATCTACTGACCAAGAAATAACCTAACGAAATTATGGGCTTCAACCTCTGCACCAGTAGGCTGACCAGTTGGCTCCCGCAAAAGGAAATTATTGAAAGGATCAATATTAAATGGTGGGTAGACGAAATCAGATAATTCCGTTGTCCACTACTAATGTCCGCATTTTTGAATACCTGGATTGCATTGCTCAGCAAATGAACAGGTATACAAGTAGTATTACAGACACTTACTGGGAGTCAAGTGTCCAAAGTGACGGCTTTCATAACTGTACGAGGTGTTTCACTGGCGTGAGGATCTATATTCCTGGCATCGTCATTCCTAGAGAGGCCCGGGAGCGTCTTATAAGCCGGAATCTACCTTTTCTGATGTTCTGTGCTACTTTCATCTGAGTCAATGGACACGGATTGGGAGCTAGTGGTACTAGGTAATGTAAGTCATGTATGTAGAAAGCCAATAAGTATTTGTGGCTCACCTTGAAAACTCGCACGACGACGATGACCTTTAGACTGCACCTCTCCGCTTTGTCTTAGCACCACTCTGGCTCAATTGACGGCAAATATCCAATTAATTTTCATGCCATTCCTCTGGGACAACCCACTAGGACACAATCTCTTGAGAGAAAAATTGAATACTGGCCGTTTTGGGGTCCATTTCTGTAGTTTAACAGTGGCCAATATGACGGTACACATTAATAATGTACTTAGTACTCACTAGATCACTTTCTATAAGACTCGAGCTCTCGGGTAGTTGCTTGTGCAAGAAGGCAGGGACTGAACTGGATAGACATGATGACGGTATGGGATTAGGTTGAAAACCTGCCACCTGGCAAATACGAGCTCAGGCAATATTCACCAATTATATTTTTCATTTATTATTTCGTCGGCGATACCGTTTATGGTAACTACGGCGGGCGAGAGCCGCGAGACTGTGGTTCTAGATGTAGGACCGCCGACCCTGGTAATTCTTAAAATAGAAATGGTCGTCATTGGAATAGTCGTCGTTCATTACAGAAGTCGTCATTCAGAGTAAAGTAGTCATTCATCCATAATGACTCAATAACGAATAATACTAAAGTTGTAGTACCTCGTGATATATTGAACACGAGATAATTACATACGAATTTCCAAGGTTTGGGGGGGCAACCCCGGCGGCTCTGGAATTCCACGTGATTCCGACGCGTCCAGAATGGAAAACGCGATCAAGGAAGACAACGTGGATCGGCGAAGAATAAGCGCTCGGAAATCCGAAGCGCTCAGGGAGCCAAA